>ML793519.1:453499-478231 GCA_009831015.1 Picea engelmannii
GGGGGGTGGAAGAGATGTTAGATACCTAATCCTTAGGGATTGAAGTACATTGTAAATATTAAGCTAGGAGAAATATGAAGAGTTGTAGGTGAATAGGAAGATTCATTCAGACCTCTTGGAAGATGAAACCAAAGGTCACTTCCTCTTGCATATATGCATTATGTGAGTTAAAATGAAATAAATCATTTGTGGAGTTACTTATTCTCTCTGCCCATCCGTGACATGACATCAATGAATAAAATAAATAAAATTTTAAATTATGATTTTTTTTTAAGAGTTCTTAAAGTTTTTATACGTATATTTTATATTTTATTGGGAAGAGGTTAATTTGCAACAAAAGGTAGCATTTGCTTTTATGTATGAGATTAAAATTAAATTTTATTAAAAAGTATATAACTTCATTGGAGATAGCTCGATGAAGATTACAAGGTATACTAGTTTTCTTGCAAATATTATTTAGACTAAACAATCCAAGAGTGGAAGCTTCTCCCTTATAAAACACTAGCCAATCATTTCGAGTAAGATGATTTTCCTTGAATAAACATGGTTTTCTTTGAATAATGATAATAAGTCAACCCACATTTACATATAACAACCAATTATAATTATCGTCATTAGTAATTGACTACTTAATTATGACTAATTATGATAAGTTTTACCATTTCATTTTTTTTATTGAACATATCTCCTTTTAAAAAACAACATACTAGCCAAAACTATCTATCTTTTAGAGTTTAAGATGAAGAGCATTTTCTATTCAAGGTTTTTCTTTTTAAAGAGATCACAAGTAAGTCATGATACATTAAGTTTTTTCCTAGCGTTTTCCCACATCGATTAGGAAGAGGACTCCCAATCGGTCTATGAAAGTATGGAAACTTTATCATTAATGCCCTGCCCATTAGACACATTTTCAAGATTTCAAAAGTCTATATATGTTTTTCTACAATATAACAATATTTTTCCCTTAACGAGAATTCAATATTTAGTAGATGAGTTTAAATTTTCAAGTTATATTTTTCCATTAACGATAATATATATAATTTTTTATTAAATTTAAAAAAATATATATTTTTTCATATATAAGAAATAGATATTATCATTTTTCCCTGAACGAGAATTCAATATTTAATAGATGAGTTTAAATTTTCAACTTATATTTTTATATTTTTCCCTTAACGAGAATATATATAATTTTTTATTAAATTTAAAAAAAAAAATTATTTTTTCATATATAAGAAATAGATATTATCATATATATATATATATATATATATATATATATATATATATAAGAAATGTTTATTCTATTAAGATTTTTAAAATATAATTTTTTTCAATTTTTTTATAATTCCAAAATTTATTATAAAAAGTATTGAGAACGGAAATGGTTTTAAATGTAATTTTTTTATAAATTTTATTATTTCAAAAATGTTATAAATATTATAATTTATAAAATTTATAAAAATTTGAATTTTACTTGAAAATAGTTGAATAGTGACAATTTGAATATTCATTTTAGCAATTATTATTATTTTTTGAAAGTGTAAAAACTTATTATAATTTAAGATATTAATGGGTAATGAAGATAACAATCAAGAATAAATTTGGATTAATTCATCATCATGGAAAAACACTAACTCCACCATTATTTATGAAAAACCATAAACCCACACTTCATCATTATTTAAAGAAAACTCATAACCATTATTTAACCAAAACCAAAGTTAATAAGGTATAAATCAAAGTTAATATCTCGAAAAAAATACCAAAACCTAGAAAAATTAAACTACTGCAAAAAAAAAATATCTTTAAAACCATTGCATATAATTTACCCATAAACAGAGCATCTTCTACGGACTTGATCGCGTTATGTACTCGAAGTGTAGGTGAGGGTGGCAGTGCTAATTTAATATGGACTGCATGGAACCCTATGAGCACAACATTTTTCATGCAGATGAATATGGATTGCCCGGATCCATGCATCGAGGTTTGGGCGTCATCCATATATTTATATATTTATTTAATAGTCGCACGTAGACTAGGAATTTCACATTCCATTTGGAATTTTACATCCTATCTGTTGGTCAATTGAAAATTTAATGACGGTAGTGTGTTTCTTTTTATTTTAGGATTTATGAAAAATTTTAAATATCAATTTTTTTAATTTTATTATTAATTTTTTTTTTTATCTTTTTAAAATTTTAATTATATAATTTTGGGTGGAGAAAGCTTTACTCATTCTTATAAACTTTGTTCTTATTATTTTTTAATGTTCCTACTATTTCAAGAAGTGTATTATTGGTAGATTTTGTTTTTATTATTTTTAAATGATCCTACTTCAAAGAGTGCACCACTAACAGATTTTGTTCTTATTATTTTGGCATGGTCCTACTTCAAAAAATGCACCATTTGTAGACTTTGTTTTTGTTATTTTGGCATGGTCCTACTTCAAGAAGTGCACTGCTGATATACTTTGTTCTTATTGCTGCATTGTTAAAATACTAATAAGACTTATCCCAAACCCATTTAAACTTGGCCATAAAAGGCAGGTGTTAAGCTTCAAAGTCGGTGGTAACATATTGGGCTTCATGCATTACATAACAAGTTGAATGCTTAAATCTACAGGTGGATTGGCAAAGTTATTTCACTATTTTTATACTCACATTAAATAGAATTATTATTTTTATTTAATTTTTTTTTGAATAAATCATAATTTTATTTGTTAATATACATAAATCATGTTTGGTTAAGTTTATTTAGGTTATTTTTTCTTTTTTGAAAGATTTGGTTGTATATTATATTTGATGTCTTTTTGAGATTTTGTTATTTCTCAAATTGTGAATAAGAATTGATTCTTCACTTATGGGATAGTGTATAAATATTTTTAGAGTGTTATTGGGTATTCATTTCCATGATTGGGATAGTGTATAAATATTTTTAGAGTGTTATTGGGTATTCATTTCCATGATCAATCTTGTTTTGTTGAACTTCGAGCTAGTCACTTTGGACTGTTTTTAGTATGGTTGTTCAACATCCATGATGTCATGTTCAACTATCACCTCCATACTTTGCCATAGTTTGTGATATCCATTGCCATCATCTACACCTAGTTCTTCCTTGGTGCTTCTTTATGTTTCACTTCTTTGTTGGACATCAACCATTTTTAAGAGTGAGCCTTGTATGGAGCATCAATTCCTATTTTGACTTGGTAGTTGCAGTGGCTAGCAACCCATGCACTTTGGCTAGATATCCATAGGGATGCTCATTTTATGATGTTTTTGTCAATTGCTCATGGGTTTTTTCATTAGGTTTTTGAGTAGAGACTAATTTCATAGGATCAATCTCTTTGTTTGAGAAGTTTGAAATGCTTTCTTTGGATTTCTACATGGATCTTTGATGGTGTTGATAGCCTCATTTCTCGTTTAATGGTTGATGATGATTTCTTTTGTTTGAGGCTTTTGTTTTGGTTCTTCACCATCACTCTAAAACATTTATGTGGTAGTTTTATGTGTTTTTCATTCTCATTTTTTACTTTAAAATTCAACCATGTTCTTTGAAGTTACTTGGATTTCTTGCTCTTTCCTTTCAATGCATCTTTGTGGGATCTTCTTTTTCATTTTCATATCTAAGGCATTTCATCATTAGTGTTACTCCCTTCTAGGACCCTTGTTTTGGTTCTTTGCCAGCATTCATCCTTTAACCATTTTGTCCTTTTCATACCTCTCTAAGTTGCACTTATGAGGGGTGTTGGTGTACATAGACCATGTGATTAAGTTTTTTTAAGTCATTGCTTAATAGGTGAAATATCCAACCAGCTATTTTTCAATGCTTGGTAAGTGAACTATCCAACCTCCCCCTCGAGTATATTATAAATATGAGTGATCACATTGTAATTATATAATAAATAACTTATATTCATTTCCTGTTTTGTTGTATGAAATCTAAGCTCATTTACAATCCAGGTTAATAATATCAAGCACTAAAATTTGCAATTCTATCCTTATAAATTTCTGACTAAATTTAAAAAAAAAAAATATTTAAAAAAATAAAACCATAAAAAAAACCTACATTTAACTATAATTGATTTTATTCGATACACACAGTTTACTGTAACTACCTAGCTATAATTAATTTTAATTGATTTTATTGGATACACACAGTTTACTATAACTACCGTTAGGAACATTAAAGGGAGCTGACAAACGCTACAACCAAACTGACTATAGCTACCATCAGGGTACGTAGAGGGCACAGGCTGACATGAGCTGCCTACATCGAAGGTAATCATTATCCACTTTCAAAAAGCATTTAAACTTTTGAAATGATAGGCTGATAGTTAAAATTGAGGAAAAAAGTTAGATAGTTAAATTAAAACGGCCTACCCTTGAATAATCTAGCTATTCATAAATTCGACTTGGCTATTCATAATTCTTTGTCAGATTTAATATTCTTTGTCAGATTTAATTTTGCAGTGTGCTTATGTTTACTAGCAAAAGCAGAAAAAACTAAGAATGGTTATCAATTTATCACTTTGTTTTACTGGGTGAAGAAGGTGTCAAATTGGCCATTGAGATATATGATTCATGTCATCCAGATATATGATTCATGTCTATAAATATTAATAGTAATTGAATAATTTTTCATGATTTTTAAAAGTTTACTTAGTATTTATTGTATTGGGTAATATTTACAGGAAATAAAAAATAAGATTGAAAATAGCAAAACTAATCACATAACATCAATTATCATTTCGAAGGTTTATAGTTGATAACCAAAACTTCTAAAGACATCACTCATTTCAAAACTTATTAGAATAAAGAAACTCCTAAATACTTAAACTTGGCCATTCATAATTCTTGTCATAATTCTGGTCAATCCAACACATCATGATTAAAAGTTTGCATTGTGCTTATGTATTGCCATTAGGAAGCTGACAATGGTTATCATATGTTTCACTGGGCTAAGAAGGCTGAGAATAGTGATTATTGAGGGCTGAGAAAGTTGATAATAACTATTATCAGTTTTATGAGAGGCTGCCAATAAGTGTTAAGAGAAAGAAACTATATATATTTTTAGGTTTTTTTAGTAGAAACGGTCTCATATATATGATGTATGTATTAAAAAATCAAAAGAGAGAAAATCACTTTTTACCTTTTTATAATTATTTATAAATTTCAAATTTATTTTTAATCTTTTTAAAATCATCTATAAACTTAAAATTTTTGATTGATTTGTAATTTTTTTTAACATTCGGTTGATTTAATTTATAAAAAATCAAATCATGAATACTGTCTAAATCGCTGAACCCAACATAAATTAAAATCAGAAATAACATAACTTACCACTTAATTTTTGAATTTTGGATTTGTTTTACCCAAATCACCCCAGCCACACTATAAAGTGGCATAAAAAACAGAGGTCCCTTAAACTCTTTCCATATTTTGAAATATATGATACTGCAATAAAAATAAGACTGCATAGTGTTGGTTTGATCATGATTAGGACATTGTGTATCTACACGATGGAAAACACTACTTGGAAGATTGCGATATCGAAGGCAGCGTCGACTTCATCTTTGGAGATGCAACAGCATTTGCTTACACGGTGATCTTCCTCCAATTTTTCTCAAAACAAAAGATTCTCTTCTAATTTCTTCTCTTTTTTTTATTTTCTTCTCTCAAATTTCTTATTAATTCCGCAACAACTTTATCCTCTTATTAATTACTTCACTTATTTTTTAATAATAAAATAATAAAAAACTTCATTTAATTTATTTTAATAATTAATTAAATTTAAATTAAAAACTATAATTAATAATTAATTAAATTAATAATTAATCAAATTAGATTGTTACAAGTCATGATGGTTAATTCTTGCACATGCCATCTTCATTGCCAGAGACGTCCTCCCAATTTTTCGTGCACCAAACACCGAAGCACAATAAACTCCATAATGCTTCGCTCCCTTCATTTGAATGTTGTTGAGGGTATGGTTGTCCGGATGAAAAGCTAATTGAATGGGCATTAAACCACCCACAACATCAGCTCTATGCTTCCCTCGTGCTGCCATAACTAAACTAGCATCTAGATCGAAGGTGGGATGAATTCGCTCAAACCAAGCATCCATTGTATGTAAAATCCACATGTGGGAGATGGCCCTATCACCTGCCACAAAATCCTTAGGATGGCAGGCTCCCAAAAATCGATATTATGAGCTGTCCTCGTTCATCATGTGGAATGACCCCCTGTCACCCTAGGGAAAATTTAAATGTTTTTAAATTAAAAAACTAGTTATAATCATTATTTTTATTTATTTATTTTGTAACATGTCTTCACCTTAGGAATGTCATACATGAGCCAAACTTCACGTTCTTATGGTGTTGATATGGGGGCATATCACCTTCTTGTCTATACCTAATCATTGCCTCCATCTTCATCATATGGTGGGGGAGGGTTCTCATCCTTGAAGTGTGATGGCCCCTCTAGTCAAGTCCCTTATGCTCTATAAATCCATGATTTCTCTCCTCATAATAGGGTTTTCATAATTTCAAGCCCTCCAAAAGGGTATTTTTAGAATTTGTTATTTTGATACTTCATTCAGATACTTTTTTTCCCCTAAAGCATTAAGGCATGCATTTTTTTGTAATGTCCCTCATTTCTTGATGAAGAGGTTCGAGAAGACTTAGTGGTCTAAACATTCCCACTAGACCATAGTCTCATACAACATGGGGAAAGGTCAACTAACTCAATGTTATATTTTGAAGTTGACTTGGGAAAAAGGGAAAAAGGATAAAAACTAACTCAATGAAGAATTAGAACGCTAGAGGTTGAGTTAGGAGTTGAACCCAGGGGTTAAACTAACTCAACAGGGAAATAGAATGGAAGTATAAAGGAAAGGCTAGGGCGCACCTTTCACTCATCTTGGATATTTGGTATTTGCTTGTTGAGCTCTTGAGCACACAGTTTTGAGGGTTTTGAGATTACAGACCCTAGAGAACAACTCATCGGTGAAAGATTCCACTCACCTTGTTTCAAACTTGGTCTTGGGGATGAAATGCTCCACCCACACCATTCTACACTCATCACAGGTTCCATCATTGATCCAGGAGGGCAACAGGGTCGTACCATTCAGGGTTTTTCAACAGGGGCACATCATTGCATAAGGAGAAGTTCGATCCAACATTGTGAGAGAGCCTTGAGACATTCTAGCACTTGGGTTTTTCTTGCAGGACCTTGCTCATCAGTTTGGAAGTATTTTGGAGGAGTTACTTCGGCCAGATTATTAGCTACAGATTTGGGACGACTTGGAGAGAAGGAGGACGTATTGGTGATTAAGGTATTCTCAGATCTAGGGGGTTATACCTCAGAGCTGATTGTGAGAATTCTCCAAGTGACTTGTGGCAGCCTGATCTATCATCCTAGAGATTTTCAGGAGTTTTGGAGGCTTCCTTCATCCAGGCCGAATTATTGGCACTTCAGGGTTTCAAGAGGGCGCAATCTTGATTAGGGTTTCAACAGTTGGAGGAGAAAGACTCAGCATTTGGGCTTCATACTTCAGGGAGGGATTTCCCTTTCCCTGATCTATCTTTTGGTGGTTTTTGGCATCACTTGGAGGTCTTCTTCAGTTGGGTCGAAACCTTGGCCTTCTCATCCATCTAGCAGGACATGCCAACAGCTAGGGGGGTTGGATGTAACCCTAGCTCTTTTGTATTTGGTCCTTCATCTCATATTCAACCTTTGGAGGCTTGTTGGGTATTGTCGAGAGCATTTTGTAACAACTCATATATTTTATCTTGGAGCCATCTGCTGTTATTCCAGATATGCTTCTATATTGTATCAGGTTCTTGCTCTTCTTAATAAAAAGGTCAGATTTGTGCTTTGGAGTTCCATATCTTGTGTATTGATTATATCTTGCATAGTATTGAGTATATCTTCATGAATTGTATTGAATAACTGAAAATAACCCTAAGGCTGAAATCTAAGAGGCCAACCCGCATACACAAACAAACAAACAGTTAATTCAGTGGTTAGCTAGTGTTCCCAAGTGAAAAAATTGGCTTGGGAACATTACAGTGGTATCAGAGCTCTGATCCTCCCATCCTGTGAGGATTAGCGCATGCAGAAGTTCAGTGGTATCTATATGGGCCGAAGGAAGAAACAAACAAGTAAAACAGAAGCCGAGATGGAGGATTCAGGTGATGACGTTGAGCCACAAGGCTTAGCATTCTTGGCACAAGAGTTCCACAAGTCCATAAACCAGACAGAAAGTAAATTGGTCACCTACATACAAGAAAACCAGGAAACACATTGTAGGGACCAGGTCGTGATAGCTGAGACCTTGAGGAAGGTAGATGAAAACTAGACAAAGATAGCAGCAATGTTGATGGACATCAGTCACAAAGGGAAAGGTCCAGAGGCATATGACAACAGGGAAACAGGTGGATCTCATGGAGGGAACACTATCATTGAGAGCATATTCCCTATCATCATTATGAGGCGAGCCATGGAGGGTGAGCACCACATGGACATATAGGTAGCATGACAAATCCTAGACTGTACTTTCGCACGTTCACAGATGAAATTACACAACATGAACCCATGGATGACTTTGTTGAGCAGATGGCGCAATTTACCAAGGAGTACAACAATTTGAGTATGACAATTCAAAGGTAGATGACCCTAGATCAGTAATGTCAACTCAAATTCAGAAACAAACCTAGGCCGAACCATATGAGAAGCTATGAGTTTGAGCACATGGCTGGGAAGATGGAGATTCCCTACTTTGATGGATCAACCAAGATGACTGCACATGCGTGGGTACATAAACTAGACACTTACTTGCAGCTTAACCCTATGAGGGAGATGGAGGCCATCAAGTTTGACACCATGTATTTGGATGGCAAGGCTCATGATTGGTGGTATCATGGATTAACCACACTGGGCCACAATCATATAGTAGCGTACACAGAGTTTACTCAGAGACTCATTGATAGGTTTGACCAGGGGGATCCTGAGTTACATTTCCGAGAGCTCACACAGCTTAGACAAACAGGAGCACCAGAGTTGTACATTAAGGAATTCCAGAGGCTAGTAGTCACGGTGCAGGATGTGTCATTGACAAGACTCATGATGCTCTTCACTGAAGGGTTGATGGAACCTTTGAAGGGTTGGGTAAAGGATTTTAAGCCTACCAACCTACAGGATGCTATCTGGAGGACGAGAGACCTAGGACCAGCTGCAAAGATGAAATTTGTGCCTAGACCACCTCTTAACACAAGAGGAAGAGACCAGAGACCTCCAATGAACCTAGGGGGACGTGACCCAAGGGGGTTTGAAAGGGGAAGAGGTAGGATAGATGAGAATACTAGCAGAGAATTAAGGAGGAAGCAACTATGCTACACATGCAAGGAGCCATGGAACCCATCCCACAAATGCATGGGCCGTGGCCAAGTGAATTACATAGAGGTGACATCTGACAATGAAGAGGATGAGGATTTCGTCCACATCCAGAACATAGAGGCAGACATCACCGAAACTACAGAGGAGAAGGCTACAGGTCATGATAGTACGATAGAAGAGAGAGCTACCTTGGAATCCATCAATGGGGTGCCCAAGTAAAACACCTTCAGAATGAGAGGGGTCTTGTAGGGGAAAAAGGTGTCAGTGTTGATTGATGGGGGAGCCTCTCACAACTTCATTGACTCAACGTTGCTACAGAGGAGGCATATAGCCACGGTTGAATTTGAAGGATTCAAGGTGGAGGTAGCAGGTGGAAGCACCATGCGTTGTAACAGGTACATTCCAGGCATGAAGCTTACATTGGGGAGACATGATTTGGTACAGGAAGTTTATGTGATGGACCTTCCGGACACAAACATAATCCTTGGAGTACAGTGGCTCAATATGTCGGGGCCTATCACTACCAACTACAAGACCATGGAAATGTCTTTCAAAGAGGAGGGTGGACGAAAGGTGGTCCTTAGAGGCATGACAGGTAACTCAACCAAGGTAGTCACGTCCAAGAGGATGGAGGCCATTTTCAGGAGAGATGAGATCGTGTATGTTGTTGAGTGCAAGATTTCGGCACGTGTGGACAAGAAGGGGAAAATTCACTACACACGAGAGATTCAAGAAATCATTGACAAACATGGTAAGGTGTTTGGACCTATCCCACTAGGTGTACCACCCGACAGGGGATTTGAGCATATCATTGAGTTGGAGGAAGGAGCAAAACCAATCATCACCACGCCTTACAGAGACCCAAAGAAGTATAAGGATGAAATAGAAAAGGCAATCAAGGAGCTCTTGGACATGGGGCACATCAGACCAAGTTCTAACCCTTTTTCATCTTCAATGGTGTTGGTCAAAAAGAAGGATGGAACCATGCACATGTGCATTGAATTCAGAGCACTAAACAAGAAGACAATAAAAAACAAGTATCCAATTACAAGGATTGATGAGCTATTGGACGAGATCCATGGGGCTGTTTATTTCACTAAGATTTACCTGCGCTCTGGTTACCATCAAATTAAAATGAGGGAGGAGGACATCCTGAAAATTGCTTTCAGGTGTCATTATGGCCACTATGAGTTCTTGGTGATGCCTTTTGGGCTAACCAATGCTCCAGCCACATTCCAGTCATGTATGAACCATGTATTCAACAAACAATCGAGGAAGCATCTCCCTGTATTCATTGATGACTTACTGAACTATATCAAGACGTGGGAGGAACACCTTCGGCATGTGGACCAGATATTGACTATCATGGGGATCAATCACTGTATGCCAAGGAATCCAAATGTGAATTTGGAATTACAGAGGTCCTCTACTTGGGACATATTATTTGGGTGAAAGGAGTATAGGTGCATTAGGAGAAGATTCAAGCCATAATGGAGTGGCCTACACCTAAAACCCTTACAGGGTTGAGGGGATTCCTAGGCATTTGCACTTATTACAAGAAATTTGTCAAAGGGTTCTCACAACTTTGTGCACCTCTGACCGATTTGACCAAGAAGGGAGCTTTCAAATGTAGTGAGGAAGCCCAATTTACATTTGACAAGATGAAAAAAGTGATGAGCACATGCCCAGTTTTCCCCTTACAATATTTTGGACAACCTTTCACTCTGGAGTGTGATGCCTCAGGAGAAGGCATTGGGGTCGTACTGATGCAGAATAGGCACCCTCTTGCCTATGAGAGCCGAAAACTCATGGGACCTGAGTTACTTTACACCATCTATGACAAAGCGATGATGGCCATCATGCACGCCTTGGCCAAATTTAGGCAATACTTGGTCGGTGCTAGATTTGTGGTGAAATCAAACCACAACAACCTTAAGTACTTCTTGGAGCAGAAGGACTTAAATGAAAGGAAACAAAAATGAGTCAGCAAGATACAAGCCTATGACTTTGACATTGAATTCGTTAAAGGGAAAAACAATGTGGTGGCAGATGCACTATCCAGGAGGCCATCAATCTATGCCATGAAAGATGTATCAGTTGATTGGAAGGACCTCCTTGTGATAGAATACTAAAAAAATCAGTTCGCTTGTCAGGTGATGGATGGTCAAATACAGGATGATAACTTCAAGGTCATCAATGACATTACCTATTACAAGGGCGAGATCTTTCTGGATCCTGAATCAACCTTCAAGAACAAGATATTACAGGCATGTCATGACTCACCGATGGTAGGGCAGCAAGGGATTCGCAAGACATACAGACAAGTAAGGGAGAGGTTCTCATGGAAGGGCCTCAAAGAGGATGTGATGAATCATTTCAAGGAATGCACTACTTGCCAGGAGAATAAGGATGAGCACACTCACCCAACAGGACTACTGCAAACCTTACCCATCCCAGAGCACAAATGGGAGAGCATCTCCATGGAATTCATCACAGGGTTTCCAAGGGCGCAAGGTAAGGACTATATTTTCGTAGTGGTGGACAGGTTGAATAAATTTGCACACTTCTTCTCCATTTCTACAGACTTCAGTGCAACATAGATGGCCGAGTTGTTTTTCAGAGAGGTCTTCAGACTACATGGGCTACCCAAAACCATTGTTAGTGACAGGGACAACCGATTTATGAGTACGTTTTCGTAGGAGTTATTCAGTTTGGTTGGTACGGCTTTGACCCCTAGCACTAGCTATCATCCTCAAACAGACGAGCAGATCGAAATAGTCAATAAATGGGTAGAAGGTTATCTCAGGAACTATGTAGTAGGGAAGTAGAAGGCATGGGTCAGGTGGCTACACTTGGGGGAATACTATTACAACACCACCCATCACATGTCCATAGGCATGACCCCATTCAGGGTGTTGTACAATTATGACCCACTCTCTTTTATAGAGATTTCTTTTGGTGACAACAGAGCCCCCATGGTATAGGATTGGGTACAACAGAGTCAGGACATCCTCAAGGAAATGAAGGATCATTTATAGAAGACACAGAATCAGCAGAAGGTCCAAGCAGATAAACCCAGGGTAGAGTGTACCTTTGAGGTTAGTGACTTAGTCTACCTAAGGCTCCAACCGTACCGACATGCTTCTATAAAAAGAAGTGGAGCAGAAAATCTCCAACACCGTTTCTTTGGGCCCTACAGGATCAACATGAAGGTAGGGGCTGTAGCTTATGAGTTGGAGCTCCCATAGGGTAGCAGGATACACAATGTTTTCCACGTGTCCTGCCTGAAGAGGGCCATCGGACAACACATCACCCCACTGGTGATGTTGCCACCTCTAGATGAAGAGGGGAAATTGGTTTTGGTACCAGAGGAGATATTGGAGGTTTGGGAGAAGAAGCTCCGGAAGAGAAGCATCAAAGAATACATGATCAAATGGAAGGATTTTCCCATTGAGGATGCCACGTGGGAGAATGAACAGGTGGTATAGGAAACGGGTTTGGAATTACTTGTGGACAAGCAATTTCTAGCATGGGAGACTGTAATGTCCCCCACATCTTGATGAAGAGGTTCAGGAAGACTTAGTGGTCTAGACATCCCCACTAGACCATAGTTTCATACAACACTGGGAAAGTTCTACTAACTCAATGTTATATTTTGAAGTTGACTTGGGAAAAAGGGAAAAAGGATAAAAAGTAACTCAATGAAGAATTAGAACATTGGAGGTTGAGTTAGGAGTTGAACCTAGGGGTTAAACTAACTCAATAGGGAAATAGAATGGAAGTATAAAGGAAAGGCTAGGGCGAACCTTTCACTCATCTTGGATATTTGGTATTTTCTTGCTGAGCTCTTGAGCACACAATATTGAGGGTTTTGAGATTACAAACCCTAGAGAACAACTCAGTGGTGAAATATTCCACTCACCTTGTTCCAAGTTTGGTGTCGGGGATGAAATACTCCACCCATACTATTCTACACTCATCACAAGTTCCATCATCGATCTAGTAGGGCAACAGGGTCGTACCATTCAGGGTTTTCCAGTAGGGGTGCATCATTGCATAAGGAGAAGTTCGATCCAACACTGTGAGAGAGCCTTGAGACATTCTATCACTTGGTTTTTTCTTGCAGGACCTTGCTCATTAGTTTGGAGGTATTTTAGAGGAGTTACTTTGGCCAGATTATTAGCTACAGATTTGGGACGACTTTGAGAGAAGGAGGATGTATTGGTGATTCAGGTATTCTCAGATCTAGGGGGTTATACCTCAGATCTGATTGTGAGACTTCTCTGGGTGACTTGTGGTAGCTGATCTATCATCCTAGAGAGTTTTAGGAGTTTTGGAGGCTTCCTTCATCCAAGCCAAATTATTGGCACTTCAGGATTTTAGGAGGGCACAATCTTGATTAGGGTTTCAACAGTTGGAGGAGAAAGACTCAACATTTAGGATTCATACTTCAGGGAGGGATTTCCCTTGCCCCGATCTATCTTTTGGTGGAGTTTGGAATCACTTGGAGGTCTTCTTCAGCTGGGCTGAAACCTTGTCCTTCTCATTCATCCAATAGGACGTGCCAGCAGCTAGGGGGGTTGGGCATAACCCTAGCTCTTTTGTATTTGGTCCTTCATCTCATATTCAACCTTTGGAGGCTTGTTGGGTATTGTCGAGAGCATTTGTAACAGCTCATATCTTTTATCTTAGAGCCATCTGATGTTATTCTAGATCTGCTTCTATATTGTATCAGGTTCTTGCTCTTCTTAATAAAAAGGTCAGATCTGTGCTTTAGAGTTCCATATCTTGTGTATTGATTATATCTTGCATAGTATTGAGTATATCTTCATGAATTGTATTGAATAACTGAAAATAACCCTAAGGCCGAAATCTAAGAGGCCAACCTGCATACACAAACAAACAAACAGTTAATTTAGTGGTTAGCTAGTGTTCCCAAGCGAAAAAATTGGCTTGGGAACATTACATTCTTTAATTTGAATTTTTGTGCACTAGTTTTCTTTTCATAAGCACCTTTATGCTTTGATATTAGTTGACTTGTGTGCGTAAATTCACCATGGAAACACTTGTCTCTCTATGGTATGGGGACCTATTCAGACAACCATTTTTTCACTTTGCATATAGCTTAGCATCACTCCCTTGAGTATGTTGTATTGGCCTTTAATTCCCTTTGGAATTGCTTGTAGGACCACTCTCTTCAAGTACATGGTTTATTCCATCCATTTCTTTCATTTGTTATTTACCTAATGATATATATCTCCTTACATGGGTGTCTAGTCTAGTAACCCTTGTTGTGTTTTGGCACCCATGCCATCACATTCTCCTCAAGATTGGGATTTTGTATAGTTTACATCCCAGAGCTAAGCATCATAGAAATTTTCTCATCATGTTGACAACCTTACCCTCTAGACTCCCACATTATTGGTTGGTATCTCATATGTTGAATTATCACATATCATATTCCCTTCACTTCATCCATACTATGCCAATTTTTCATATTTTTACCTCCATTCACCAACCCCTTAAGAGACTACCACTCATGCCCGTACCCTTAATTGCTTCCATTTGTAGTTTTCACCTCCATCATTACATTCATCTAGTTTCTCACTAGGACATTTATCTCATTGCCTTCCATTTATTTTACCACTTGGTTTCCACCTCGAGATTCCTTTTGGATATTGTGTCTCTTGACACATTGGTTAGCTTCTTAGGTGGCCTTACACCATTGTACTTTGACTTGACAAATAGTTGTCCAATCCATTTTTTTATAGCACAAACTTCAATTGTTGTCCACTAAAATTAACTTTGAACAATGAATATTAACTAAATACAATGTCTCAATGCATCGATATTGCTCATTTGGAGTTTATGTGGCAAATGGGGTCTTTTCCCTCTCTTATGCCATCTAGATTTCACTACAAAGGTGCTCCTCTTCTCTTCATGTGCACAACCTATCTAAACAATATTTTCTTTAGGAGTTCTTTTATCTTGTGCACATGTAGTTATGAAAGGCCCACTTGAATGTGTTGTGGAGCATGCGATCACTGAGATACTAACATACTTTAGAGTGTTATCATTGCACCCCAAACACACTTAAGCATATCTCTTATATCTTTTTTTATTTATATATTTTTTTTCCCTTCGACAATAAGGTTCCATTGAGTCACTGAGGTGCCGTGACTAATCCTTTCTAACCTACTCAAGAATAATGAAGTGATGGGATTTCTATAGAGGTCATGCCCTTCTTGAAGACTAAGAAACCTCCACTCCAATAGGTATTTATTTCTACCTTGACACGTTTTGGTTTTGAATTCGTAACCTCCGAAAACCTTAAAAAACCAAAGAATTTTGGGTGAACAATCTTTCCTTATAAGGATAATCATGACCTCTCACATATAAATGTGTAGGAAAAGATGTCTAAAATAACCAACATTATGCACCCAATTATATTGGATTAAGTCCCCCCACACACATATATGTTCTCTTATACACACATATATATTCTCTTATACCAAATTCATTAGGGAACACTTGGAGGATTGACAAATAAGTTCAAGGCTCCATCATCAAGCATTTATTATTCAAAGAAAAAAGCCCAACATAACACCAAGTAAATTGATCTCACAACCTCCATGTGACCGTCCCCTCCACAATTCAACACCCCAAAATGGAAATAATTACAAGGCAACCCCTATGTGGGGAATATTTATAGAAAATGAATTTATAACCTCTAAAGTAAGCACTAAATGTGACGATGGCACTAAATGTCAGGATGGATGAGTTTATGAGAAATTATGAGAAAAACCTCATGGACCCATGAATATAATGTTTTGTCATTTTCGAACACTCATTCATGATGACATTTATTTATTTATTTGTTATTTGGCCCAATAAGACATAACACACAAAATTGTCTTATTATGTATTTATTTCAAGGGATAAATTTTTATTAATTTTATATTAAAGTTTAAATGTAGAACAATTTAAATAATAAATTAATAGAACACGATCTTATTGCTTAGAAGATAGATTAATTGTTAGATACCTAATCCTTATGGATTGAGACACGTTGTTAATATCCTTGTAAATATTAAGATATGAGAAATATGAAGAGTCATAGGTGAATAGGAAGAGTCATTCACATATATTGGAATATGAAACCAAAGGTCACTTCCTCTTGTATATATCCATGATGTGAGTTACTGAAATACATCATATGTGGAGTTACTTAATTTTCTTATGCCCATCCTTATCCTAACAGTGGTATTCGAGTTGGTTTTAACTCCATGATTCTCTCCTGCATGCAAAATTGCCTCTATATCTCTATTTATTCCCCCAATTATGTCTCTCTATTTATTTTCCCATATATGTCTCTCATGATTCGACATTTCTTCTCTCTCTGATCAATATTCCTGACGTAATGTATTCCCTCTGTGGAATGCACCGAGATCAACCTATGCACAAGTGTTAGGGTTTCCTCCACTCTTTTTGGGACAACCATTTTTTTTTTTGAGTGCAATCGCTTCTCATGCTACTTGTCCATAGTGCCTTCGAGATGATTCTTTGCTCCAACTGCACCAATGATTCCCAATCTGGATGAAGCTTTGGTATTGCAACACATGTCCCTCCACTTCCAAATACATGAAGTTTTCTTATCCTTTACATCATGTCTCATTTATACTTTCATTGAAATTATTTTGGAGATCAAATCCCCCTATAACAAGGTTAAAAAACACCCATTTCGTTCAATTAATGGAACCCTAACTCTGATTGAATCTCTAAGTTGACATTTAAACATCAAGGGACTAAGAATCATACATGGTATGTGAGTCGAAATTTATTTGTGTCAAGAGATCATTAAGCTTCTTCATATTTTGGGTGTGAGTGATGTGAACATCTTGTTTATGATATGTACTGAGGGCTTCTAAGGGGTTCTTTGGCATCCTCCATGGGTTTGATGATAATGTGTTTGGACACAAAATAAGTTTTTAATACAGGTTCGTTAGATATGGAAAATATTATTGTTTTGTCCACATCTCATCTGATTAGATTCACTGGATATTAGAATTTTTTAATTGTATGTGTTAGTATTATAATTGTATATGTTATTATTATAAGAAATTTTGTTAATATAAAAATATAATTTAAAATTGTTTGCATACAACATGCAAAATGTTCAATCATATCAACAACATTGAATTAAATAACATTTAAACATAATAGTAATTTTGTTTAGAAGAAAAGGAAAATATATTTAGGTATGTTGCATTTTCAACATTAATAGCCTAACGAGGGGTCCTCCCATCCATAGTGTTATTGTTGAAGGTCGAGTCAACTTTCTTTCCTCACCGTCTGTCAACGTGCTTTCTTTTGAGTGTCATCTTGTTTCTCGATGATAATGTGTTGGACACAAAATAAGTTTTTAATACAGGTTCGTTAATCCTCCTTTGATATGTTTCTTTTCTCTCGCTTTTGCATGAAAGAATATTCGGATAACACATATGTTCACATACAGATCTAGATCTAGAAACCGAATCTATTTTCAGTAAATTTTTTGAGAGAGCTTCTCCATCTTCACCTTCATTGCGATTTGACACCAGGAAGCTGAAATCTTGCAGGCTTGAAGCGTTGATTTTGGGCATTGATGATGCATAAAGCATATTGTTCGTGGAATTTTCACAACAACAACATAATGATAACAAACTAACTGGTAAAATATATAGCTGCTCAACCTGCAGGTTGGTTGATTCAACTCCTGGTTCACTTGTTCTTGTGTTTGTGTTGGCCCAAACTGCCCAACTGAATATTCCTAGCTCCAGGAATTCTTGCGATTTCCCGAGCCCAAATCTCCCAGCAACAACAGTGCCCTGTGAGAGTTCCTCAAAACAATTGTTCTTCCAATTTCCTCCTTCCCTATTTCCTTCAGAATTTCTTCCTCCTCCTCCTCCAATTTTTCCCAAAACAAAAGAACCCCCTCCAATTCTTCCCCCCCTTCCTTATCCTCCTCTCTCAAATCCCCCCTCATTAATTCCCCAACAACCTTATCCTCCCATTAATTACTTCACCTACCTTTTAATAATAAAATAATAAAAAACTTCATTTAATTTATTTTAATAATTTATTTAATTTAAATTAAAAACTATGACTAATAATTAATCAAATTAGATTGTTACAAGTCATGATGGTTAATTCTTGCACATGCCACCTTCATTGATAGGGACGTCCTCCCAATTTTTCGTGCAACAAACACCCAAGCACAATAGGTAGGTAGCATGACATGGACATATAGGTAGCATGACTACTCCTAGACTGTACTTTCCCACGTTCACAGATGAAATTAAACAACATGAACCCATGGATGACTTTGTTGAGCAGATGGCGCAATTTACCAAGGAGTACAACAATTTGAGTATGACAATTCAGAGGCAAATGACCCTAGATCAGTACTGTCAACTCAAATTCATAAACAAACCTAGGCTGAACCATATGAGAAGCTATGAGTTTGAGCGCAGGGCTAGGAAGATGGAGATTCCCTACTTTGATGGATCAACCAAGATGACTGCACAGGCGTGGGTACATAAACTAGACACTTATCTGCAGCTTAACCCCATGAGGGAGATGGAGGCCATCAAGTTTTCCACCATGTATTTAGATGGCAAGGCTCATGATTGGTGGTATCATGGATTAACCACACTTGGCCACAATCAGATAGTGGCATACACAGAGTTTACTCAGAGACTCATTGACAGGTTTGACCAGGGGGATCCTGAGTCACATTTATGAGAGCTCACACAACTCAGACAGACAGGAGCACCAGATGTGTACATTGAGGAATTCCAGAGGCTAGCAGTCATGGTGCAGGATGTGTCACAGACCACACTCATGATGCTCTTCATTGAAGGGTTTATGGAACCTTTGAAGGGTTGGGTAAAGGATTTTAAGCCTACCAACCTACAGGATGTTATCTAGAGGCCGAGAGACTTAGGACCAACTGCAAAGATGAAATTTGTGCCTAGACCACCTTGTAACACAAGACGAAGAGACCAGAGACCTCTAATGAACCTAGGGGGACATGACCCAAGGGGGTTTGAAAGGGGAAGAGGAAGGATGAATGAGAATACTAGAAGAGAATTAAGGAGGAAGCAACTATGCTACACATGCAAGGAGCCATGGAACCCATCCCACAAATGCATGTGTCGTGGCTAAATGAATTACAGAGAGGTGACATCTGACAATGAAGAGGATGAGGATTTCGGCCACATCTAGAACATAGAGGCAGACACCACCAAAACTACAGAGGAGGAGGCTACAGGTCATGATAGTATGACAGAAGAGAGAGCTACCTTGGCATCCATCAATGGGGTGCCCAAGTAAAACACCTTCAGAATGAGAGGGGTCTTGCAGGGGCAAAAGGTGTTAGTGTTGATTGATGGGCGATCCTCTCACAACTTCATTGACTCAACGTTGCTACAGAGGAGGCATATACCCACGGTTGAATTTGAAGGATTCAAGGTGGAGGTAGCAGGTGGAAGCACCATGCCTTGTAACAGGTACATTCCAGGCATGAAGCTTACATTGGGGGGACATGATTTGGTACATGATGTTTATGTGATGGACCTTCCAGACACAAACATAATCCTTGGAGTATAGTGGCTCAATACGTTGGGGCCTATCACTACCAACTACAAGACCATGGAAATGTCTTTCACAGAGGAGGGTGGATGAAAGGTGGTCCTTAGAGGCATGACAGGTAACTCAACCAAGGTAGTCATGTCCAAGAGGATGGAGGCCATTTTCAGGAGAGATGAGATCATGTATGTTGTTGAGTGCAAGATTTCGGCATGTGTGGACAAGAAGCGGAAAATTCACTACACACCAGAGATTCAAGAAATCATTGACAAACACGGTAAGGTGTTTGGACCTATCCCACTAGGTGTGCTGCCCGACAGGGGATTTGAGCATATCATTGAGTTGGAGGAAGGAGAAAAACTAGTCATCACCACGCTTTACAGACACCCAAAGAAGTATAAAGATGAAATAGAAAAGGCAATCAAGGAGCTCTTGGACATGGGGCACATCAGACCAAGTTCTAGCCCTTTTTCATCTTCAATTGTGTTGGTCAAAAAGAAGGATGGAACCATGCACATGTGCATTGAATTAAGAGAACTAAACAAGAAGACAATAAAAAACAGGTATCCAATTACAAGGATTGATGAGCTATTGGAGGAGACCCATGGGGCTATTTATTTCACTAAGATTTACCTGCGCTCTGGTTACCATCAAATTAAAAAGAGGGAGGAGGAGATCCCGAAAATTTCTTTCAGGTGTCATTATGGCCATTATGAGTTCTTGGTGATGCCTTTTGGGCTAACCAATGCCCCAGCCACGTTCCAGTCATGTATGAACCATGTATTCAAAAAACATTCGAGGAAGCATCTCCTTGTATTCTTTGATGACTTACTGATCTATATCAAGACGTGGGAGGAACACCTTCGGCATGTGGACCAAATATTGACTATCATGGGGAATCAATCACTGTATGCCAAGGAATCCAAATGTGAATTTGGAATGACAGAGGTCCTCTACCCGGGACATATTATTGGGGTGAAAGGAGTATAGGTGCATCAGGAGAGGATTCAATCCATAATGGAGTGGCCTACACCTAAAACCCTTATAGAGTTGAGGGGATTCCTAAGCATTTTCACTTATTACAGGAAATTTGTCAAAGGGTTCTCACAAATTTGTGCACCTCTGACCGATTTGACCAAGAAGGGAGCTTTCAAATGGAGTGAGGAAGCCCAATTTACATTTGACAAGATGAAAAAAGTGATTATCACATGCCCAGTTTTTCCCTTACCAGATTTCGGCCAACCTTTCACTCTGGAGTGTGATGCCTCAGGAGAAGGCATTGGGGTCGTACTGATGCAGAATAGGCACCCTCTTGCCTATGAGAGCTGAAAACTCAGGGGACCTGAGTTACTTTACACCATCTACAACAAAGAGATGATGGACATCATGCACGCATTGGCCAAATTTAGGCAATACTTGGCCGGTGCTAGATTTGTGGTGAAATCAAACCACAACAACCTTAAGTAATTCTTGGAGCAGAAGGACTTAAATGAAAGGAAACAAAAATGGATCAGCAAGATACAGCCTATGACTTTGACATTGAATTCGTTAAAGGGAAAAACAATGTGGTGGAAGATGCATTATCCAGGAGGCCATCAATCTATGCCATGAAATATGTATCAGTTGATTGGAAGGACCTCCTTGTGATAGAATACTAAAAAAATCAGTTCCCTTGTCAGGTGATGGATGGTCAAATACAGGATGATAACTTCAAGGTCATCAATGGCATTATCTATTACAAGGGCCAGATCTTTCTGGTTCCTGAATCAGCCTTCAAGGCCAAGATATTACAGGCATGTCATGAGTCACCGATGGCAGGGCACCAAGGGATTCACAAGGTAAGTAAGGGAGAGGATCTCATGGAAGGGCCTCAAAGAGGATGTGATGAATAATTTCAAGGAATGCACTACTTGCCAGGAGAATAAGGACGAGCACACTCACCCAGCAGGACTACTGCAAACCTTACCCATCCCAGAGCACAAATGGGAGAGAATCTCCATGGACTTCATCATAGGGTTTCCAAGGGCGCAAGGTAAGGACTGTATTTTCGTAGTGGTGGGCAGGTTGAATAAATTTGCACACTTCTTCTCCATTTCTACAGACTTTAGTGCAACATAGGTGGCCAAGTTGTTTTTCATAGAGGTCTTCAGACTACATGGGCTACCCAAAACCATTGTTAGTGACAGGGACAACCGATTTATGAGTACATTTTGGAAGGCGTTATTCAGGCTAGTTGGTACGGCTTTGACCCCTAGCACTAGCTATCATCCTCAAGTGGATGGGTAGACCGAAATAGTCAATAAATGGATATAAGGCTATCTCAGGAACTATGTAGTAGGGAAGCATAAGGCATGGGTTAGGTGGCTACACTTGGGGGAATATTTTTAGAACACCACCCATCACATGTCTATAGGCATGACCCCATTCAGGGTGTTGTACAGTTATGACCCATTCTCTTTTGTAGAGATTTCTTTTGGTGACAACAGAGCCCCAATGGTATAGGATTGGGTACAACAGAGTCAAGACATCGCCAGGGAAATGAAGGATCATTTACAGAAGGCACATAATCAGCAGAAGGTCCAAGCAGATAAACCTAGGGTAGAGCGTACCTTTGAGGTTGGTGACTTAGTCTACCTAAGGCTCCAACCGTACCGACATGCTTCTATAAAAAGAAGTGGAGCAAAAAAGCTCTAACCTCGTTTTTTTTGGCCCTACAGGATCAACATGAAGGTAGGGGCTGTAGCTTATGAGTTGGAGCTCCCACAGGGTAGCGGGATACACAATGTTTTCCATGTGTCATGCCTGAAGAGGGCCATCGGACAACACATCACCCCACTAGAGAAGTTGCCACCTCTAGATGTAGAGGGGAAACTGGTTCTGGTACTAGAGGAGATATTGGAGGTTTGGGAGAAGAAGCTCTGGAAGAGAAGCATCAAAGAATACCTGATCAAATGGAAGGACTTTCCCATTGATGATGCCACGTGGGAGAATGAACAGGTGGTATAAGAAACAGATTTGGAATTGCTTGTGGACAAACCATTTCTAGAATGGGAGACTATAATGTCCCCCACATCTTGATGAAGAGGTCCGAGAATACTTAGTGGTCTAGACATACCCACTTGACCATAGTTTCATACAACATGGGGAAAAGTCAGCTAACTCAATGTTATATTTTGAAGTTGACTTGGGAAAAAGAGAAAAAGGATAAAAAGTAACTCAATGAAGAATTAGAACGTTGCAAGATGAGTTAGGAGTTGAACCTAGGGGTTAAACTAACTCAACAGGGAAATAGAATGGAAGTGTAAAGGAAAGGCTAGGCGAACCTTTCACTCATCTTGGATATTTGGTATTTTCTTTTTGAGCTCTTGAGCACAGAATTTTGAGGGTTTTGAGAATACAAACCCTAGAGAACAACTCAGTGGTGAAATATTCCACTCACCTTGTTCCAAGTTTGGTCTCGAGGATGAAATACTCCACCCATACCATTCTACACTCATCACAGGTTCCATCATCGATCCAAGAGGGCAACAAGGTCGTACCATTCAAGGTTTTTCAGCAGGGGCGCATCATTGCATAAGGAAAAGTTCAATCCAACATTGTGAGAGAGCCTTGAGAAATTCTATCACTTGTTTTTTTCTTGCGGGACCTTGTTCATCAGTTTGGAGGTATTTTGGAGGAGTTACTTTGGCTAGATTATTAGCCACAGATTTGGGACGACTTTGAGAGAAGGATGATGTATTGGTGATTCAGGTATTCTCAGATCTAGGGGGTTATACCTCAGATCTGATTGTGAGACTTCTCCATGTGACTTGTGGCGGCCGATCTATCATCCTAGAGAGTTTTAGGAGTTTTGGAGGCTTCCTTCATCCAAGCCGAATTATTGGCACTTCAGGATTTTAGGAGGGCGCAGTCTTGATTAGGGTTTCAACAGTTGGAGGAGAAAGACTCAGCATTTAGGATTCATACTTCAGAGAGGGATTTCCCTTGCCCTGATCTATCTTTTGGTGGAGTTTGGAATCACTTGGAGGTCTTCTTCAGCTGGGCTGAAACCTTGGCCTTCTCATCCATCCAACAGGACGTGCCAGCAGCTAGGGGGGTTGGGCGTAACCCTAGCTCTTTTGTATTTGGTCCTTCATCTCATATTCAACCTTTGGAGGCTTGTTGGGTATTGCTGGGAGCATTTTGTAGCAGCTCATATCTTTTATCTTAGAGCCATCTGATGTTATTCCAGAACTACTTCTATATTGTATCAGGTTCTTGCTCTTCTTAATAAAAAGGTTAGATCTGTGCTTTGGAGTTCCATATCTTGTGTATTGATTATATCTTGCATAGTATTGAGTATATCTTCATGAATTGTGTTGAATTACTGAAAATAACCCTAAGGCCAAAATATAAGAGGCCAACTTGCATACACAAACAAACAAACAGTTAATTCAGTGGTTAGCTAGTGTTCCCAAGCGAAAAAATTGGCTTGGGAACATTACATTCTTTAATTTGAATTTTTGTGCACTAGTTTTCTTTTCATAAGCACCTTTATGCTTTGATATTAGTTGACTTGTGTGTGTAAATTCACCATGGAAACACTTGTCTCTCTATGGTATGGGGACCTATTTAGACAACCTTTTTTTCACTTTGCATATCTCTTAGCATCACTCCCTTGAGTATGTTGTATTGGCCTTTAATTCCGTTTGGAATTGCTTGTAGG
>ML793520.1:0-11255 GCA_009831015.1 Picea engelmannii
TGCCATCATTACAATTTACAACCGAGGGAATATCCATGGGTGTGGCCCAGAAGATGCATAAGTAGCAGTTGAAGGCTCTTTGGATGTTGTTCGCTGTCAAAAGATGTAAAAATTGGCAATTAGAAAAATAAAATGTTTCTTGGTTTTTGTGGAGTAGATGAATCCACTAAGACCACCTAATTTTACATAATTGCCTGGTTGAAATCCTGATGGAATGCATAGACTGAAAGTAATGAGGCATCGCTCTTCATCCAGCAAACTTTACCTAAAAATAACTTAACTGGAAAGCCTCACATACCTTTTGCTTGTTGACATGGCTGAGGAGTATTGATAGAGGTCTTAGGTTCTAATGGGTGAGACCCATGTTCAGACCCTCTAGAAGACATGTTTAAGCAATGAGGGAGAATACCAAAAAAAATGGCAATACCTTGTGTTTTAGATGTGGAAAAAAGGTGTTCAGAATGAAACTTTGTATTTCTGCCCTTCCCCACACATCTGTCAAAATAATATTATGGTTTAAATACTATCTGCCCTTGGACAGTGAGTTGTTTTAGCACTGAGCTACATACCGTTTTCATGACAGGCACCCTTAGCTGTTAGATATCTACCCCTTTCATGACAGGCACCTGCATACCCCTTTCATGATAGCCACCTTTAGCTGTTAGATATGAAGGTGTGGATTGCTGGGCCCAATAAATTTTCCATGTATTCCAATAGCGTTTGATAGTTATATGTTTTGCATTGGTTAGTTCCCATGGTGGTCAGAATCGGACACTAGACTCCATAAATTTCTGAAATCTTATTGTAATTATTGAAGTTTTTCGGACATAATTGGTAAACATACCGACCATCATGGGATGGGATGAATACATACTCAGTTGGGGTAATGATTTTTTTATTTTTCTTTTTCAAGTATGCTGTGCAGGCCTTGATATGTATATTCAAAAACTATGAGCTTGATTGCCTCAATTTATGGAGGCCCATTTTTATCAACAGGCCTTGAATGTTATGGAATTAAGAAAATATGAGCATTCTGTTTTAATTTGGATAAATCAGTTAAGAAATTGAAATCTGTCACTCTCGGGATCAATTTTGGGATTCAGAAGGGCTATCAAAGCAATTTTTCTTTCCAAATACTTAAAATATTAGAGTGTTTTTCTAATTGTCTATTCTGTTAAGAAACCAACCTGAACCTATGCTTTAACAGAGCCCTGAACCTATGCTTTAAATGTAGTTTATGGCTTACTAAATTTCTGATATACTTTGTCTTATATTATAATCGTAATACTATTATGAGACATATCCTATATCCTACCTTGATAGATTCTAACTTGTGTTGTGATTTTTTGTAATATACCAGATATAAAATGTATGCAGAACAGAAATAAAATGCTAGTAATGGCAGAATAACAGCAATATATCCAGAACATTCACCACAATAACACTAAAATGATATAAGAATAACAACAAAATTAGCACTTTGAATCTGAAAGCAATGTTCACGAGCATAAGAATAACAACAAAATTAACACTTTGAATCTGAAAGCAATGTTCACGAGCCTCTTCGAGGGGGCAACCTCCAGTTGAGCAGAGCTCTATTACAATAATATCCAAGCTAGGGTTCTCATACCCTTGACTCCTATTTATACTAAAAAGAAACATCTAGAGGAAGATCCTTCTAGAAGCGGAAGCTTCTATTAGGTCTTCTTACATCCGCCTTATTCTATTTGATTGAAAGGCCTTATTAATATTGACCTTTATTACATCCAAATATATTGTTCTACCTATGTGCGGGTTAGAACCCTAACATGTTCACCCCCTTAAAAACAACCTTGTCATCAAGGCTTGAGATGAGGAAATTGCTGCAGAATGGTAGTTGGTTCCCAAGTGGCGTCTGCTGGAGTTGTATCTTTCCATTGGACTAGCACTTCCTTGATGGTTCTTTGATGTATGCAACACTCACGTTGGTCCAAAACTGCTTCTGGTTGTAGCCAAATGGATCCTTCTTCAACTAACTCTGGAAGGTTGGTTTGAATTTGGCACTTAGCTCCAATCACCTTCTTTAAGCATGAAATATGAAAAACAAGATGTAGCTCCAAATGGCTGGGCAAAGCTAACTAATAGGCGACTTGTCTCACACGCTTGAGCATGGTATAAGGACCATAAAATTTGGGCGTTAGCTTATGACAATTCTCGGCCTTGAGAGAATTTTGCTTGTAAGGTTGCAGTCAACAAAACACATGATCCCCTTCTGCAAATTGACGTTTAGAGTGACCTTGATCTGCTTTTTGCTTCATACGATTCTGTGCCATGACCAAATTCTCTTTGAGGATACAGAGAATAGCCTCTCGAGCTGTAAGTGTTAGGTCAACCGCCTGGACCTTCAAGGCACCTGGTAAGTATGAGAGAACTGAAGGTGGCTTCTGTCCATATACCGCTTCAAAAGGAGTCATGCGTGTAGCTATATGGTATGAAGTGTTGTACCACCATTCAACTAGGGGTAACCATTGAGCCCACTAATTTTTCTTTTCCAAGGCAAAACACCTCAAATATGTTTCCAAACACTTGTTGACAACTTCCGTTTGGCCATCACTCTGGGGATGATAAGCTGTGCTGAGATGCAATTCAGTGCCTTGTATCTTGAACATTTCTTTCCAAAAATTGCTTGTGAAAGTTGGGTCACGATCAGAAACAATAGAGTGTGGCATGCCATGAAGCTTGAAGATCTGATCCATGAAGATTTGAGCCACTGTGGATGCTGTAAACAGGTATTGAAGGGTGCATAAATGAGCATACTTGGAAAGGCGATCAACAACCACCATGATGACGGATTTATTTCCCGATTTGGGTAAGCCGGTAATAAAATCCATAGAGATATCCTTCCAAATAGTAGGTGGAATCAAAAGTGGTTGTAGTGTGGCTGGCGATTTGACTATTTCTCCCTTGTTGCAATGACACACATCACATTCAGCTACAAAATTACGAATGTCCTGTTTCATACCATCCCAGAAAAAGGAACGTTTCACCCTGTCATAAGTTTTGGTGAACCAGGAGTGCCCTGCTCTGGGTGTAGCATGAAGCTCAGAAAGTACCGTGGATTTAAGCTTTGATTGTTTACTTAAATACAAATGGCCTTTGTATCAAAGAGTACCCTGGGGAAGTTGGAGCATTGGACTGCAATTGGTGGATCAACTGCGAACTTTTGGGATCTTGTAGCCATTCTTGGCGAACGGCTTGGAGCCAATCTGGTACAATGAATGAGAGAGAAAAAAAGGGATCCTTCATATTCATATTTTCGAGAAAGTGCATCCGCAACCACATTGTCTTTGTCTTTTCCTTTCTTATAAATGATCTCATAATCATATATAAAGAGTTTAGTCACCCATTTTTGTTGTTTTGGGGAGGAAATGTGTTGTTCCAGAAAATACTTGAGGCTTTGATGGTCTGTCTTAATTTGGAAACGTTGCCTGAATAGATAAGGACGCCACAGATCCACGGTATGCAAAATAGCCAACATTTCCTTTTCATAGATGGATTTGCCCAGATTTGTTTCAAATAGTTGCTTGCTGGTAAAGGCCAAAGGTCGACCCTCTTGCATAAGGACAACACCAATTCCTTTCCCCGAGGCATCACATTCCAACACAAAGGTCTTTGTGAAATCGGGAAGGGCGAGGACTGGAGTGGTGCACATGGCCATCTTCAAAGTTTGAAAAGCTTGAGCAACGACTGGAGTCCAAGTGAAAGAGTTCTTTTTGAGAAGAGCAGTAAGAGGTGCTGCAATATTCCCATAATTCTTAACAAATTTGCAATAATACCCTGTTAAGCCTAGAAATCCACGCAATCTCTTAAGAGTCTTTGGGTGAGGCCAGTCTTGCATAGCTTCAATCTTTTTAGGATCCACCCTGACGCCATCTTTGCCAACGAGATGACCCAAGTATTCTACTTATGAGGCTCCAAAAGCACATTTAGACTGTTTCAAGAAAAGTTGGTGTTGAGAGAGTAGATGGAGAACTTGATCCACATGAGAAAGATGGTTTGTCTAGGTTTTGTTACAGATGAGGATATCATCAAAGAAAACTAAGACAAAATGGCAGAGAAAAGGATGGAAGACATGATTCATGAGGCTTTGGAAGGTGGAGGGGGCATTACACAAGCCAAAGGGCAAGACCAAAAACTCATAGTGGACCTCATGAGTTCTAAAGGCAGTCTTGGGAATGTCTGCCTCTTTCATACGTATCTGGTGGTAGCCCGAATGAAGATCCAGTTGAGTGAAGAATTGGACATCACTCAATTCATCTAGGAGGTCATCAATGACAGGAATGGGGAATTTGTCTTTGATGGTAAGTTTGTTGAGGGCATGGAAGTCAAGAAAAAATCGCCAATAACCTTCTTTCTTCAGGACCATGACCACAGGAGACGAGTAGGGGCTCGTACTAGGGAGGATAACGCATGCATTAAGGAGTTCCTGGACCATTTTCTCAATTTCATATTTTTGGGAAAAAGGGTGACGATACGAACGGATATTGGGAGGAAGGCTTCCGGGTACAAGGGGAATGGAATGATCATGAACACCACAGGAAGGAGGGAGGCCTTAGGGAGTGGAAAAAACTGATTGATGTTTAGAAAGGATGGCTTGGAGGTTTTGCGGTACCGAGGGTGTCTCTTTTGCTTGTATGATATGGAGTTGGGCGATAACACCAGAATGACCCTTTTTGAGCAGCTTTTCCATGCGATGGGAACTAATGGTCTCAGGTGAACCGATGGTGATGCCTTGGAACTTATATTGGTGGCCCTCCTGGTCGAATTGCATGGTTAAGTATTTAAAATCCATGAGAATGGGACCCAAAGTCTTTAGCTAGTCTGCACCCAACACAATGTCACAACCTCCCATGTCAATAGAAAACATATGGGATTTCAGGTGGTAGTCACCAATTTGGAGACACACATTTTCACAACGCCCTCCACATTTCATGGAACCACCATTGGTAATCATGATTTGGAAATTATTGACGGCATGGATGTAGCAATGAATTTCTTGGGCAATGCGGCGATGAATAAAATTATGTGTGCTGCCACTATCAACCAGAATGATGACCTTTCGATGCTTGATGTAACCGATTAGCTTGAGGGTTTGGGGAGCGGAGAAGCCAGTGAGAGCATTGAGGGAAATGATCGGTTTTACTTCGAGAGGGTCTGAAGGAGGAGTTATGTCAGTCAATTCAGGTGACTCAGACACGGAGGGAGTTTCTTCATCTTCTTCCGAAATCTCCTCGGAGATGGCCATAAAAAGATTTTGTTATTTACACTTGTGGCCCAGGAAATATTTGTTATCACAGTTATAACAAAGGCCTTTGAGTTGGCGTTCAACCATTTCAGTCCTGGTCAATTTTTGGATATTTAGTGGAGCAAAGGGAGTAGTGAGATTTACTGGTTTAGGGCGAGGGATAAAGGAGGGTTTGTGGTTTTGAGAAGATACAAACTGTTGTGCTTCTTTAGCTCTTTTGGTAGCCTCCACCAAACTCTTAGGTCGAGCCATGAGGACATGGGCCCGAATTTCATCCTTGAGGCCGCTGATAAAACACTTTTGGAAAAAGGCATCAGACATGCCCTCTGTTCTAAAAGCCAGGCGCTCAAAGGCAACTATAAAGTCTTCTATTGTTCCTAATTTTTTCATCTTTGTCAAACGGCCCAAATGGTTGGTGTCAGTGTCAAAGCATTCATAAAGCTATGCCACAAAGTGTGTCCAAGCAATATACCCTTGACGAGAAGTTTTTCTCCATTGCCACCATTGCCAACGTTCTTGATCTAGATGGAGAACACTATACCGGAGTTTGGCCAAATCATCTGTAATGCCGTAAAAAGAGAAGTAATGTTCCATTTGAGTTACCCAACTAGTGGGGTCTGAGCCATCAAATTTGGTCACATCCACCCGCAGAAGGCATAGGTCATGTTGAAAGTGATGGTTCTGCAAGGTATGGGAATGAGAGGAATGGTCACCTTCATTATATGGAGGTGTGGAAGAGGAAGGGTTATCTGTAGGGATATGCAGTTTGGTGCAGAGTGTCGAAAAGACTGATTCAAGTTGGGTGGTGAGGTCTTGTTTGATTTCCCCCATTGAGGACTACATGGTTGTATTGATGGCGGCAACATTGGAACTGAGTTGTTTCACTTCTTGTTGGGTCTCAATGAGAACAGATTGCAAGGTGTTGAAGCGAGCTTCCAAGTCTTGGCTATGAGTATGGGCCATGAGGATGGGGAAACTGAAAAGGGGCGGGCGGGGTAAAAAAAATTGCCGAAAAATGATATGGGTGAATGTGATAAGGGTGAAGAGATGAATCCAAAGGAATAGGTCTCAAATAATGGTGAAAAAAATTCTAGACTTTTTTTTTAGAGTTATACTCCGGTCTGAAGAATATTGCAGAGAGGAAATGCCCAAATGCTTTACCAGAAATAAATGTGTATTTACTTGGCAACCTGAACACAGTTGCACAACAATAGATCTTGTCTGTTTTAATTTGTTTATGTTTCTGTTCCCAAGGGTTAGGTATTCAAGGGTTCTACAGACAAGGGTTTACCCTGTGCTATAACTCTTTGATATGCGTGTGGGGTCCAACAGTAGTACTCGACCCAATATCTCAGGGCACTAACTAAGGAGGATATACCGTACCCTTAGCTGTAGTACCTAACTACCCAGGTACTAGAGAGTATCTTCCCAAGTGTTGTTCTTGGTGACACTATAGCAGTCAGGCATCCGATCAGTTTATCTAAAGAGGGCTTCAAGTAATCTAGGTCGATCCGTACACAGGTGTTGTCTGATGTGCTACCACTCGAAGGGGTACCAACAGGGGTTGCAAGGGTGGCCAACAGATGTGCACTTAAGTACCACTTGTATTTCATGCGTGTATGAATCCCTCAACCATGGGTTTATGTGTGTAACAACATATCTATGTGGCTTAAAGACGCTGGAATACGTCTCTACCTTGAAGAAAAAAAAAATTAACCCACACTTTATGTTGAAGAAAGTGCTATGATACCACTTGTAATATACCAGATATAAAATGTATGTAGAACAGAAATAAAATGCTAGTAATGACAGAATAACATCAATATATCCAGAACATTCACCACAATAACACTGAAATGATATAAGAATAACAACAAAATTAACACTTTGAATTTGAAAGCAATGTTCATGGGCCTCTTCGAGGGGGCAACCTCCAGTTGAGCATAGCTCTATTACAATAATATCCAAGCTAGGGTTCTCATACCCTCGACTCCTATTTATACTAAAAAGAAGCATCTAGAGGAAGATCCTTCTAGAAGCGGAAGCTTCTATTAGGTCTTCTTACATCCACCTTATTCTATTTTATTGAAAGACCTTATTAATATTGACCTTTATTACATCTGAATATATTTTTCTACCTATGTGCGGATTAAGACCCTAACATTTTTTTAACAGGAAATACACATTTTTAACTATTACCCATTTCATATAATCTATTTAATCTACTATTCAATTAGGTATTTAATCAGTTATTAATTTTGGATTTTTTTTATCTATTTTAAAATAAATATAAAATATAAATTTTAAAAATAATAAAATAATAAAAATATAAAATTTGTTTATTTATTTAAAAATAAACATAAAATATAAATATTAAAAATATAAAATATGTTTATTTAAAATATAACTATTAAAAATAAATAAATAAATGACCCATTAAAAAATATGGAACTTCCAAATTTTTATACAGCTTTTGTCAAATTCAAATAAAATTTTTAAGCTCTACCTTAATCTTTACTCAATTAAAATTATGGAACTCCCAAATTTTTATAGACCCTTTGTCAATTTCAAATAGAATTTTTAAACTCTACCTTATTCTTTACTCAATTAAAATTATGGAACTCCCAAATTTTTATAGAGCTTTTGTCAAGTTCAAATAGAATTTTTAAACTCTACCTTAATCTTTACTCAATTAAAATTTTAGAACACTCTATTTTCCAAATTATAAAATGATGTCAATTTCAAATAGAATTTTTAAGCTCTACCTTAATCTTTACTCAATTAAAATTTTCGAACACTCTATTTTCCAAATTATAAAATGATGCATTCTTTATGTTTATATTATTATAATTATAAATGTTTTTTTAATGGTTGATACTCTATTTTTTAAATTATATATTGTTTTATATTTATATTATTATAAATTTCTTTTAATTTTTGATCTATTAAGTATGGAGAGAATTAAATAATAGATAATTTAAAAATTAAAAATCACAGAATAAAATGACTTTATGTTAGTTGTATTATTGTAACACTTTTCAACTTAATTGAGGAATATTACTTGCGGAACAATACACATAAACACATTTTTTTCTTCTACTTATTAATTCCTATAGCTTATCAACTACGATTTATACGTAATTTTAATCAGATTTTTTGCAACTTTTTTTCATTTTATTTTATTAGTCTGTGCATAATTATATTATAGATTTACCAATATCTTAAGTGTGTTACATATACCTTGGAAGATAAGTTTTGAATGCTTTTCCCTAAGTGTTAGTGAGCGTCATTGAATGCCCTTCCCTCAACCTAAGGTCAATGGTTTGATTCTTTAGGGAGAGGCTGGTGACTTGGCCATAATGTTATTTTTGGAATTGAACCAATTTTGTTCATCCAAGGAGTGAGTTGTATCATAATATTCTCCTCTCCGGTGGGATTCCATTGTCATAATATATATGTCATGGTTTTTATATATAAATAGTGACGAAGAGGCTGCACTCAATAGGATGAGTGGACCCAACTATCAATGGCGAAGAGCTATTGATCGACGTGGCTATCGTGGATTGAACGACACTAATCGTTTGGTCAAACATGAACGGAGGTAGGATTTCTCCTGACACTATTTTCAACATGGGGGTTGCAGGGGCCCCCAACCCAAACATTTCTAAATTGTTTTCCATGATGGCCCATCGAAGAGGGCGAATGTCAGTGAAGTCCAACCTAGAAGTTAGAATCTATGAAACAACTAGATTGCGAGATCCATTCAACAAAGGATTGAAAGGACAAATTAAGCCTTCGGCTTCGAGATCCAATATGCATGTAACCTCTGTTGTAGAAGCATTATCTTCTGTGAGATCTCTACGATGTCAATGGGACCAATCAATACAAAAGTGTCGGTTTGGTCAATTCGATGCCTCTGAGGAGGTGGCAGAGAAGTCACTTCCACTTGATCGGGCGGAAGACCTTGTATTCTCCTAGACCGACAAGGTGGTTGATCAACCACTTTAAATCATTGATTCAATGTGACTACCAACAAACTTACCTAAGCCATCTACAAATATAGAGTACACCACTAGAAAATCCCTAAGGAAACAACAATCACAAACAACTTCACCAATACTCTGAATTAGGTGGATTAGGTCTTGAGACGACAATAGTAATGAAGTTAGGTAAGGACCTTCTAGACGAATGCATGGGTTGATTAAGTCCTGTGAACGATAAAATGGAGTGAGAAGTAGTTACCTCGACCTCCACTAACCATCCCTTCTCGATGTAAGTACCCATGCTTCGTGGGGCACCCTACATAGGTACTGAGAAGTGTGATATAATTTATATATCATGGTTTTTATATATAAATAGTGACGAAGAGGCCGCACTCAATAGGCTGAGTGGACCCAACTATCAATGGCAAAAAGCTATTGATCGACATGTCTATCGTGGATTGAACGACACTAGTCATTTGGTCAAACATAAATGGAGGTAGGATTCCTCCTGACACTATTGTCAATGTGGGGGTTGCAGGTGCCCCCAACCCAGACACTTCTAAAGTGTTTTCCATGATGACCCATCGAAGAGGGTGACTATCAGTGAATTCTGACCTGGAAGTCATAATCTATGAAACAACTAGATTGTGGTATCCATTCAATGGAGGATTGAACAGACAAATGAAGCCTTCAACTTCGAGATCCGATATGTGTGTAACCTTCGGTGCATAAGCGTTAAGGATAGTTCAGTATGGTAAAATGAGTTAGGCAAATGACCAAACCCATAAATCAACATTTAATTAGGCATATATATATATTATATATATATTTAAACATTTATTATCATGTACGTGAGTGTCCCTTGAGTAGCGCGCATATATGTGTATTGTATAACTGTGAGGGTGCGTACAACTTCCAAAACGATGTTTTTTATAAGGTCTCAAGGAGGTACGGGGAAGAGTTGTTTGTAAGTAGGATAGGGACTAATCTAATAAGAGCATCAATTCTTAAATGATGGCAATTGATGTTATAACAACGAGTCTCGAAAATTAGAGCATGAGAAGAATTATGATATGCATGATTTGGAACTAGCAGCCATTGTACATGCATTAAAAATGTGGAGACATTACCTCATGGGGAGAATATTTGAGCTAAGGGCATACCATTGTGGTATGAAGCATTTATTTGGACAACCAATATTAAATTTCATACAAACTAGATGGATGGAATTTCTGAGTGAATATGAATTTGAAATTAAGCATATAAAAGGAAAATAAAATTAGGTGGTTGATGCACTCAACACAAGAGATTATAAAATGCATAATTCATCCATCAACATATTCAACAAAGATTTAAAAGACGAAATTTTAGAGGCTACAAATTCATATCGACAAAATTTAAAAATAAAAGAAACATTACAACAAGGTAATTTACAATAGAAATTCATTTACTATGAGTTGCAAGAGGATGGAACACTCATAACAAAGTTACCAACTTAACGAGAACTCTCCAGAGTTCTCACTTTTTTAGAGTGGATATTTTTACCCCTGTTTCAAAAAGTGGTGCTACCAGTAGCACAATTTTTTGGGGAGGTGGTTAAAATTGAAACTTGTTGCAACTTTTTTGAAATCACACCCTTGACATTGCGAACATAACCCTAAAATTGACCCTTGAATCGAGAAGTGATGTTACTAGTAGCACCACTTTTATTTTTTGGAGTTAAAACTATGACCTAATTGAAATTGTGGCCTTGACCACTGGCACCACCGCAAATAAAACACTGAAAATGGACTCCTAAATCTAAAAGTGTTATTACTTGATAATTTATTTATTAATTAACTTTATTTATTTAATAATTTACATTAGAAAAATAATTAAATCATAAAAAAAAGGAGAGAAACAAATTTCTTTTTTTTTTTAAAGAAAAACAAAATTCTTTTAGAAATAAAGAAAAAAAAAACATTTTTTTTTGAAAAAAAATGCAAATT
>ML793520.1:32142-45998 GCA_009831015.1 Picea engelmannii
AGAATAATCACACCTGGGTTGCATCATTCCTCTGAATGTGTTGGATCTTGAGATCTTTCTGGATCTATGGCAAGAGATCCCTTCTCCTGCAAATACTCTTTAGGGTTTAACCATTAAACATATGTGAGTACATACCTCGGATAACATTTGCAGGTAGTGGCTCCATTTGGTAGCAGCGGTAATCATTACCAAAAACTTTAGGGGTGATTGGAACTGGTTCTATGACTGCAACTGCAACTGGTACTGCAACTGCAACTAGTTCTGAGACTGCAACTGCAACTGTAACTTAGGGTTTTATGAGGAAACCCTAATTTTTCAAACTTCAAATTTTGAAATTCTGATCCAGGGGATAGGTGCACTGAGCTGAGGCGAGTTAGCTAGTGCAGTCAGATTTTCGAAAATCCAACTTTTACCCCTTCAAATATGATCTGCGGATTTTTGGACTGGTGCTTCTGGTTTTCTAGTACTTCTGGTACTCTGGTTTTCTGCTTTTCTGGTACTTTGTGAAACTAGGGTTTCACTTTCCAGGAGATCTAGCCACTGAAAAGGTGAGCTCTAAGTGCCAAAATGATCCTTGGGGGAGGGCACAACTTTCTAGGTGGTTTCGGGGTTGAAAATATTCACCAATAAAAAGCCCTAATTTTCATGTCCGGTAACAGTGACGTTTTTCTCTTGCGAAATATGCTTCCTTTAGGTTGGCTCTGATACCATGTTAATGTTTATGCCATTATTATAGTTCTTTGCATTTCAATAGATAAGAGCAACATATGAACAAGATCACTGAGAAATACACATTCACAAGAGACACAACATTTATCATGGGAAACCCTCTAGGGGAAGAAAACCCAGCAAAAACTTCCTTATCATAAATTGCCAATACAATGTCAAGAGATAACTCAAACCAATACAGATATTCCTCTTCAAAAGATGTGCCACTCTTCTCCCTCTCTCTTTTGCCGTTAACAAATCAGAACTTGTCTCTCAAACTGAGCAAGTTAGTTATGTTCAAATGAGGCGACAGCCTCCTTTATTTATACAAGTTCTGGCATGTGTGAAGTGTCTCTTCACTGGCAGGACCGACTTCTTAATATTGGTGGGTAAACCCACCTTTATTATATTTCTAGGTCTTCTTATTAACCACTGGGGCCGACTTCTTATTCTGCCTATTATAATTGTCTCTTGACCAATCCGCAAAATGGGATTTGGTCCTAATACAATTACAGACATGATTAATCCACAATGGGGATTAATCCTATGAATAAAATAACAATAATAATAAGAATACTCTTTGTAGTTACATTATTTTAACATAACATACCTGGAGGAAGTGGAGGGGCCCCAAAGGAGCTAAAATGAGCTTTTGCATGCCTCCCGTACCCATCGTCATCCACCAACCATGGTGCATTGAAGGCACCATTAAACTTGTGTGAGGGAGTTGTTGAACCTGCTCTTAAGCACCTTGAATGTTTCCCTCCCTACGAGAAATGGGAGTGAGGGCGACAGTGGGCTCTTTTAATACTAAGATATGTATGCTAGCGATGTGGCACCCCATTCAGGGGAGAGAAATCACATTGAGTGATTTCCATACACTGGAGCAACAACAAGGGAGCTGGGGAGATTCGAGCATCCATTTGAATCATCTTCTCCTTTGATATGGCTTCTTCATTAGCCAGGATATCTTCTACCTTGTTAGCCTCTCTTTTCACATGGGAAGGGATGAGAGTGAGGGTGGGTCGCAAGAGGGATCTGAATTCTTCAAGAAGGCCCAGAAGCCTCTAACTTGGGGAGACTTTTGATGGACTCGAGCCATGGATGATTTTTTAAACCAACGAGATTATCACCTGGGAGTCCCCTTCCACAATGATTTGGCTTATGTTGTGACAGATTTCCAGTTTTACCCCCTTAATGAGACTCCACAGTTTTGTTGCATTGTTTGTGTTGAGTCCCAAGTGGCCTACTGTGATGTGAAGAATTCTCCCAGTACTGTCTCGGATAACGACCCCAAAGCCTGCTAGTCCTGGATTTCCCTTTGAAGAGCCATAAAAATTTAGTTTTACGAAACCTTGAGGGGTGGGAGACCAAGAGGAGGGGATGCGAGTAAGAATGGAAAAAGGAGAGGGGGTTTGGTGAGGGAGATCGGGGAGATTCAACTGCCATGACGAGAGGATGAGACTTTTTGAAGGATTGCATAGAAGATCCTCATGTGTTCAATGATCAACTCTAATGGTTTCCCGAATGAGAGTAAGGATCTTTTCCCATGTAGGGAGGGGGGGGAGGAATGGTAGTGGAAAATTATTTTGTTTCGCTCTTTCCATATTTTCTAAATGATAAATCCCGGTAGAAGTTGCTAGATGAAATCTAAAATTGGGCTATGATAAGTGATCAACCCCCAATTTTCGATAGTGCTGACAATGTTGTCTCTGTTTCTATTGGAGCGACACATTATTTGTGCTGCCATGTCCTAGATTTCCCCACTATGAGGGCATTGATTTAAAATGTTCTCCATTGTTTCCTCATGTTTCCAGTAGAGAAGGCATATCGATGGTCCTACAAAGCCTCGCTTCCGGAGATTGTCCTAGGTGAGTATGTGATTCTAGGCCATTAGCCAGAGGAAAATTGAGATTTTCGATCAAAATTTGGAATTCCAAATGGTGCTCCAGATGTGCTCTTTTGGATGCATGTGGTAGTTTTTGTGAAGGTAGTAGGCTTCCTTTATCGAGAAGTTGCATGTTGGTGAGTGTCCCCCCTTGAGGATGTTCGGTCCTTCACTAATACAAATATTCTGCTGCGAGGCTATTTCACACAAGGGTTGTGTATTACTGTCCTCTGGTGTGTTGAGTTCATGAGGTTGAGTCTTCCATATGTGCTAGGGGTGGTACTAAGAATTTGCCTTCCACAAATCCTTTACATGGAGTGGATTCCTGATTTGCATTTGCTGGTGGAGGGGGCGTAGCTCTTCCATTGAGTGAAAAGGTGGAAATTATTGCCAGGAGTCCTGCCAGAATAAGGACATCTCTCCATTGCGAATCTCCCAGAAAGCATATTTTTGTATGAGAGGGAGGTTGCACCAAGATGCATTCCATATTTTAGAGCCTTGAATGTGATCATTGAGTCTGATCAGGAGATCCGCATTGGTGGTTGGTACATATTTGTGCTTCCACATTTTATCCCATAAATCTGTGGGATGTTTGAGCGAACTCCACCAAATTTTTGCCCCCATTATGTTATTGAGCTTGCCTGGATCCCTTAGACCCAATCCACCTATGGATTTTGGGCGACAGATTTTGTCCCACCCGACTAGAGCCCATTTCTTGCCAGGATGGTGTCCATGCCAAATAAATTTTCATTGGAGGTTCCTGATATATTTTATGACTGACTGTGGTGTTGCCAAGGCTATAAAAAGGTAGGTCAGGAGAGCTTGAAGAACTGATTTCAAAAGGACTAGTCAGGCTACAATATTGAGAAATCGAAAGGTCCAAATGTTTAGTCAATTGGATATGGAAAGCAAGAGGTTTTCCCAAGATATGTTGCGCGTGACTGCCTTCGTAAGGGGGATACCAATATAGTTGGGCGGAAGGGATCTCTTGGGGATACCTAGAAGTCTAAAGATGTGGGTTTGGACTGTCGACGGGGTGTTGAAGAAGAAGAGTTGTGATTTGTCAAGGTTTAGGGAGGTCCCTGAAGCATCAGAAAAGTCTGTGAGGATGGACTTGAGTTTCTTGGCCTCTTGGGCGGTAGGGGTATTCATCAACAAGGTATCATCCACGAATTGAATATGAGAGGTTGTCGGTTGGAGATTGTGAAGGGGTGGGCCCTTAAGGGAACCATCCTCAATCGAGGCATTGATATAGTGGCCCAGGCCTTTAGCCATGATGACAAAAAGGAAAGGGGAGAGGGGGTCCCCTCAAATGCCTCTGGTAGGGGAAGAGGGTTGGGAGGGCACTCCATTAACCAGAATGGAGAAAAAGGTTGAAGAAGTGAGATTCATGATCCAGTCTATCCAAGCCTTATCAAAGCCAAAAGATTCAAGAAGGGAACACATGTACTGCCAATTGATTCTATCAAAATCTTTTAAGAGGTCTAGTTTGATTAACATACCTGGGGTACAACTTGATTTGAGTGAATGTATCACCTCGTGTGATACGATGACGTTGTCCATAATTTGACACCCCTCCAGGTAGCTTGATTGTTCCTTGGAGATAATGAAAGGCAGTACAGGTTTGAGCCTTAGAGCTATTACCTTCGTGATGATTTTGTAGATTACATTGCATAGGGAAATGAGGCAGAATTGCTTTGGGTGGGTAACCCTTTCTTCCTTTGGGATTAGCGTGAGAAAAGTGGCATTGAAGGTCGAGAGGACCTGTCCAGAGGAACGATACTCCTCGATGATTTGTCAGACTTCTTCCCAAATCATCGACCAACAATAGTGAAAAAATTCAGTTGTGAAGCCATTCGAACCCAATGCCTTCCCCAAAGGCATTTCTTTAAATGCTTGATCCACTTCTTCATGTGTGATCGACCTCATTAGTGTTTTATTATGCTCTATTGTGATGAGGGATGGGATGTGTCGGGTTATCTTTCTTATAGCCCATGTTTTGTCCCTAATGGGTTCAAATAGGAGGTCTTTGTAGTAATTTACCAGTTTCGATTCTATGCCTGCATGATCCCTGATGTGGTTTCCTTGAGTGTCCTCCAGCTTGGTGATTCTATTGAAGTATCGTCGATGCACCATGGAGTGATGGAAGATCTTGGTGTTCCTCTCTCCCTCCTTGAGCCATTGTACTCTGGATTTCTATTGCCAGAGTATCTCCTCTCTTTTTTGTCGTTTCTCTAGCTCTCCCTGGAACTTTTCTTCCTCCCTTGCAGAATCTACCATCTTTCCCCATAGAATCAATACCTGTTGTAGATCCTCGACGCATTGCTCAATCTCCCGTTTTTTCTGGAAAATGTTGCCAAAGAAATTTATGTTCCAGTTTTTTAGTTGCATTTTGAAATTCTTCAGCCGCTGCTAGAACTTATACATGCTTATGCCATGGGATATCTCAACATGCCTCCACCAGGATTGGGAAAGTTACTAAAAATATGGGTGAGTGAACCATAATTTTTCGAAGAGGAAAGGTTTGAGGTTGGGTGTTTCTCCTATGTCTAGCAAGAGGGAGACTGGTTAGTGGTCCGAACCAGATTTTGGGAGAATGTTGGCTTCTAACATTGGATCCTCCAGCATTATGGATTTTGAAATAAGAAGCGGTCTAATTTGCAGGCAATGTGTTGGGGGCCAAATCTCCGATTGGACCAGGTGAAAATTCCATTTTTGGTTTCTATGTCAATGAGTTTGAGTTGGCCTATTAGCGTTCGAAACTTACCACTGTCTTCTTCCAGTCACTTTGTGCCTCCACTCTTCTCCTCCAGCGTGAGGATGATGTTGAAGTCTCCCCCCACTATCCAACATTTGAATCCTATTAGCGCACTTACGGTGGATATCCTTTATAGGAAAAGGTCCTTGTCCTGGGCACTTTGCGGCCCATATGCATTTGTGAGTATGCCATCCTTGTTGGAGCCCAAGGCCCAGAAGTGGACTGTGAGCATGCCAATCGTTGAAAAAGGTTGATCAATAATGAATGTGGTTGGGTTCCATAAAATGGCGAGACCCCCTGCTGGGCCATTTGAGTTTGTGTGAATGAAGTTGCAATGCCTCCAACATCTCTGAAAGATTCCTCTATTGTGTCCCCGACATATTTAGTTTTCTGTAAAAGGAGAATGTCTGGATTCTCTGCACGAATACTTTTTTGAAGGGTCCATTGTTTGGACCTTCCATTTATCCCTTTAATGTTCCAAGTGATGATTTTCATCATAAGGAGTTGTGTGGGGGAGAGAAGAAACCTTTCATGAGATAGTGGATCTGTCTCAAGTTAAGCATATAGTATCCCACCTCTTTGATCAGTTGATGTCTTGATTTTCGGCCTCGTCGCTTGCCTTCATGAGGGGTATGCCTAGGATCTGTTACTAGACCTAGGGATATACCCAATCGTGAAGTGGATCCTGCGATGGAATCAATGAATACTTTATGAACCTTTCTTAGTTGTTATACTGGGATGGTTTGCAAATTCTTCTTGTTGAAGGCTTCCTCAAGTTTCTCCCGGTCAGTGTCCACCAGCTCCTAATCCTCCACATACATGATTGTGTCCCCCCCCCCCCGTCCTCTGTTTTTTTATCCTCATTCTACCGAATTGAGGGGTATGTTTCTTGGATTTTTTATATAGCTAGTTCAGACTACAACTTGGATTTTCCTTTATCCTTGTCCTAGTTATTTATTTTTTTGTGTATTTTCCACTTCCTCCTCTTTTGGGAGATGGTTTAAGATATCAAAAGAGTTGTTTATGGGAATCTTCTGGTTTCCCTCTTGATTTTGCTTCTTGGGGGGTTGTTTTTTCCTTCCTGTGACTATAGTGAAGCCATCCTTTTGTTTTTCTTCCCCTGTCTTTGGGGTTTGAGCATTGAGAGGGAATTCACAGAAGAGGTGACCGTGCTCATCACATTTCCTGCAACAGAAGGGGATGTGCTCATAGTCGATGGTCTAGTCCCAGTCTTCATCCTGGTGTTCTATAGTTACTGAACCTGGTAGGGCCTACAATATATCCATGTAGACGGAGATGTGGGCATAGGAGGTGTATTTCCTTTGTTTTTTCACCTCTAGGGATTTTACATAGCGCCCTACTGTGTTTCCTATACCCATGAGTATTTATTCAAGCCAGAATTCCTGGGGTAAGGAGTAGAGGCGGATCCAAACTGGAACCATAGTAAAATATTCTTTCTCGGGGCTAAATAGGTCCGTCCAAAGTCTAAGGAAGAGCCCTATAGAGTTGTAAAAATAGGGTCCATTATCGAAGATCCGGTCCTTGACCTCCAAGTTGTAGAAGATAATCATGAATAAACCCTTGGAGATGAGTTGGAACTCATAGTCCCCATTTGGATTCCACCAAGCTTTGATCTAGCGCATGAGGTCCCTTTCCGAGGACCAGAGACCCAAAAAATTCCCGATCATGGCATGCTCTTTCATGAACTGAGTGTGTTCCCCTACCGTGGTCGAGTTGATAATATAGCTAGGCGGTTTATCAAATTGGGGAATGCATTTCCCTGGTTCCCATCCTCGAGACGCCTTTGGACAAGATGTGCTCGTCTCTACCTCCATTTCCTTGCTTAAACCTTTCTCTTCGGTGATGATCTTTTTGCGTAGGTGGGGTGGTGGCTCAAAGGCCAGTCGCTTAGATCTTAACCTCGCTCGGTCGTTTGCTGCAACATTTCTATTTGAGGCGGGTTTCACCCCTGCCCCTGGATCCATTGTCGGAGATCAGGCGCTCTGGTTGTGTGATAGTCTGCCAACAAAGCCGCATATGCTTCGACTGTAAGAGCTAGGGTATTGCAGCATACAAATCTAGGGTTTCGCCTTATCATTCTCTTGAAATTTCCCCTCATTTGAGTTTGTACACTTATTAGCTTATTCCCTTTTAAAATATAAACACTTAATTATATTTTTAGACATTGAATTATAAAAATATAATTTTTAGGTGTCTGAATTTGTGAAAATATATACTTATCTAAAGATTAAAGTCTTCCAAGGAAGATAACTAAAAACTAACAATAGTGGAGGTCGGAATCATTTTAGAGAATCCTACAATGACTCCAAGCAAAGATACAATTAGTTTTAAGCTTGGTATATCTACATAGGTAACAACCCCTATGTTTGTTGTAAGTGAAGTAAACATGGTTCTGAACATGTCAAAGAAGCCCTCTCATATGCAAGTTATTCTGACTAACAACCTTTCACGGGAGGATGAAGTTGCAACATGAATCATAAAACTCAATCATAGAAAGGGAAATAATGAGAAATATATAGAATAAATTTCGATGAAACTTTCATCAACCTCATATCTATCCACTTAATTAAAAAGAAAAAAAAAAAGTGGAAAATGCAACTTAGAAACCATTCAAGACCACTAATAATAAGACATTAGCTTAGTATATATTTTTAAATTGTCTAAAACTAGCATATATCCATTTTTATTGTGGATTTATTAAATACTAAGAAGGATCCAAAAAATGTTAAAGAGCTAAATCTCTCCATACTTAAAAGATCCAGTTAAGATGGATTATGTGCGTATGGTATCGTGCATCTTATTTTTGATACCGTTTCAGAAATGGTACCAAATAAATTGCAAAATGCATTTAGCTTCTCTAAGTGCAACAATAATCATAATTGAAATTAATTATTAAATTCAATAATAAAAAATTAAAATTTGAATCTCAAATCTTTAACCAATAAAAAAATAGAATATAACCAAACTCCCGAAAATAAATATAGATATAGATTTCCCTTTCTATAATATAATTTATTAATTTTTATTATAAAAAACAACAATTAAAATGTAAACATACGTATAATGTATATAGACATACTTATCAACATTCCTATAAAATATCTTAATACTAAAATGAAAAGAATTTATTTACCAAAGTTCAAATTTTGATTAAAAGTACTATAAATAAAAACTAAACATTCTCATGGTAAATATCCTTGATTTATTATGTATTCAATAGATAATTATTTACTACTTGGATGGGGTGTTAAACGTTGGGACTACCCGTGACCACATGTCGAGACATTCTCTCGATGTGACAGCAAGGGGAGATCATACACTTATGCAAGTGTGGGAGCAAGTGTCGAGCAGTTTGATAGTGGCCTCAAATGATGGAAGAGGGATGGTCCAGACAATTTTGGTTATGCAACATCATAATGACAATTAATCCGCAAAGTGCTTGGCTCAGAGATAGTACACTCAACACTTAGCATGCTCAACCTTTAGGAAGCTAAGCGAAGGAGTACTTTAATACATCATTCATGAATGAGGGTAGGAATAAGCATGGGCTTTATGGTGGCATCACTTTGGATGACTATATCTGACACGTGATGCACCATCAAGGGAGTTCTAGATGAAGGTTTGCTCTGCTATGACAATGCAATTTGTGCGAGCCAAACAGCTTTGAACCAGTAGTTTGGATAGAATACCAGCGAGGTTGAAGTTGATTCTGGAGCAAAATAGAGTAGGGAGATGGTGGGGATGGTTGGCAAGTTCGTCTTCGGAAAACTAAATCGTTTGGTAGTAGGTTGTCGAGGATAACTCTAAGGATGGCCAACAAATCTAGCGAGAAAGGGGGAGCAAGGCGTAGGGGGGGAAATGACAATGAAACACCCTCGTCCCAGGGACCTGTAGCCAACATGAGGGTGGCTCCCAAGGCATGGGAGGTCGGAAATATGTTCCAGGAGATGTGTTCAGAGGATGAAAAGAAGACAATGATGACGATTGAAGAAGAGATTCGAGCTCAAAGGCTTGCCACTTCGAGCAAAGACATTCCTGAGGAGGTGCAAGACTGAATGGTCAACCCCTTCCATTCAAGGATGAGGGAGACCAAGTATTTAAAGATATATTAGACATATTGGATTGTCAAGGCCATGGTTGAGCAAGCTCTGCACAGGACTAGGAAAGAGAAGGGAGACCTTCTGCATGCAATTCATATTCTGGAAGGTAAATTCAAACTCTTTTGTCAATCTCGACACAATATCCGCTTCAAGGTATCTCATGCTAGTAAGTGGCCTAGTGAGTAGGAGGAGGGTGGTGGCACTCCTAGTCCATTGGGTTCTAAAACTTTTCCAATTGAGGTGGATGAGGTTGGGTTGGGCACACAACCCATGTTTGAGATACTGAAGCAGCAGCCCCAAGATGATGCGCAGGGATAACTGGGTCTTTGTAGTTAATGTCATTTCTTTTCTATTATTGTTATATTCTAGAATGGTCATAAATATAGCAATACATAGTCTATCTATAGATATAGCTCTGTTAGAAAAATATAGATAATGTAACACACCCAACCCCTTAAGCTTCATTAGGCTGGTGGGATGTTCAAAATTTCAACCATCATTCTAACTCTAATTCTAAGCTTGCAGATTGATTTTTCTCCTCGAGATTTTCCAACAATTGTCTTTATGCTCAATTCAGAGCTCTAGATAGAAATATATGACCCTTAAAGTTTCTTAGGAATTAATCATGGTGATATCATCATATCCACATTGCATCCACGTGGACATGCTCCAATCGTCTAGCTTACTTGGACCTGCTCTCCCCTAGGTTCGAAGGGCATCGGCCCTAATTTGTTACTAAATGAGCTATATAGGGGTTCTCACCACCAGACACAAGCCATCAGAATCTCAAAGCTGATAACACCGTCAGATCTCTGTCGTACGACTCATCCCATCGGGATGTCAATTTACCATGCCTCATGGTTTATATGAAATTGGCATCCTGCAAGACTGCCAGACTCTTTTGTTCAGACAATCCCATTTGAGATGTCAAGAAAGCACCCTTTATGTTTTCTCCAAAGTTAGAAACCCACAATCCTATAGAGATTTCACCATCAGGCTCATCCCTTCGAAAAAACATCATGAACAAGTCCTTCCTGAAAAAGATCTTCCCACAAGCAAACTTCCAAATGGGATTTCCTAGAATTCGACTCTTAAAGATAGGCTGCCACCTAAGCCATAGGCTACCGATCTCTCTTCGGGATGCCAAGATACTACGAGACTCCTAAATGAATATTTATGAAACAACATGCTCATTCGTTATATTAGATAGTGGGGAAATGCGTTGATTAATGACCCAGATCAAGGCATGTTTTTAATTTGTGCGACAATTAATGGGGTCATCTAACTTCGATAGATCTAACGGTTAAGATTTGTCTGATTTAATGGACCATATATATTTTGAGATTAAATGTCCATGTCTATTAATCAGGTCACCACTTTCAAACTCACCTCTTCAAAATGCTAACCTATTGGGCTTAAAATATTCCTGAAAGCTCTTATGGTCGATTTCGATCATGATCAATGGTCCTCATTCATTTCAGGATTAGAAGTGCTTGACTAATAGCAAGCCCCTCCCTTCATCCCAAAAATCACCACAGGAGAACACTTGTCCTATTCCACATGTCATCCTCCACTTGGATACTCCACTTATTTGATTCATGGGTTAAAGGGTTCCACTATGCATCGTAGTTCCACATCCAACATCCAACATTTTCCAAAAATCCCTTTCTAGGAAATCTAAAATTTTTGGATTTCTGGATGGCCTCGGTTTGCCTCCTGATTCCATAATACAGTGTTTTGCCAAGGAGAGATCCCATTCGTCCATATTTCTTGAGATATGTTCCTTAAGTTTATTTTTCAATCCTACGAAGGCTTACATGGTCACCTAATTGATGTGCTACAACACATGCACACTATCGTGGCATGATGCGACACTATTGACATGGAATACATAGTTTGGATTTTTGTTAAAGGCCCATTTTTAAAAACTTATGAATTTCTAGATGGTCCTGATTCCATCATCCAGCCTCTGTCTTGTGACCTATCACCGTGACCCTGCTGAAAGATCACTTAGTTGATGTTTATTTTGACATGGCATGCTGACATGGAATCCAAGATCCAACATTTTACCAAAATAACACTTCAAATATTTTCCATATTTTCAATCTTTTGGGTGGTCTTGATTCCTCTTTTGGGTTCCACCATCCAGACTCTATCTCGGGACCTACCACCATGACATGCCACCTAAAATCCATGGCGGTTCTAGCTACATGGACTCCACATCACTCTAATATGGATTCCACGTCACCATGATGTCATTAACCTTAGGGTTCCACTGCGTCACATTTTTGTATCTAGATCTGGATTTTTTACAAAAGTTTGATTAACTCGTTTCTTTGGATGTCTGCTACTGGGATTGAGGGTTCCATCTACATAGCTCCATCATCCAACATCTGGGCTTTTAGAAAGGGTCCACTTATCGTAAATCTTGGATGTTTTCTATCCTGGATATCCATTGTTCCTCTAGCAAGGGTTCCAACGACCTAGGGTCCACCCCGAGGTCTCAATTTTGTATAGTTGGTTCTAATAGGTCAAGGTTTTCCCCCAATCAAGATTCCATATCAATGATGTGCATTGGGGTTCCAATGTATAGGATTTTAAAATAAAGAAACTCCAGATATCAGTAATCCCGAAAATCTCGGATTTCATGGTTTCTACCTCGAGGCATTCCGTTAATAGGTAAAAAGGGGGAAAAAAAGAATTTGATAGCTTGAATCCTCTACAATTGGATTTGAAGGGTTGGATAGAGAAACTTCTCGGTATATAATTTCCATAGCATGGGTTCATGAAATGGAAACTCAAGGGAATTAAGATCATTCTTGAGTAAATGAACCCCATGCAATTCTGAACCATTCTTGGGGTTTTAAGATAGGAATTATAGGTTGTCCAAGAATTTATTCAAAAGAAGGTAACCAATAATGAAAATTTATCCAAGACACAGAAAATTATAGAGTCATACATTCATCCATTCCGCTCATGAATCCATGTCATTTCATGAATGAAAAACATGCATATTTTATTCAAACATTTGAATATACAGAGAATAAGTAAATACTTAACTATTTATAAATTGTCGTCTAGACCAAATTGACTGAGGGTGAGTGTTTTTCCACCCAATTGTAGGATATGTTGCACTATGATTCTATACAATAGGCTAACCCCATTCTAGACCATGATACCACTAGGGAACTTAAGTCTCTTAAGGTAAGTTGGGTTGAGTGTGAAGGCCACCCTCCTTCACATGTAGTCAACAATAGGAATCCCCTTTCACCCACCAAGTCAAGGCTTCCACAAGTTTTCTTAGTTGTCTTCCTAGCTAGTTAACCTCTCCATGTGGGAGTCCATTCAATACTAACACAATCCCTTGACGTTCTTCCCCCTCAGTGTGGGTTTCCTATCCAACGGGTGTTAAATTCATAGCCCTCCATCCTAGTTGGGTTGAGGTTTTCTCTAATTAGAATTCAACAACGAGCTCTACTTAAAAGTTTTTCTCACTTTTTCTCATACCTCTCTACCACTAACTCCCCTTCTTTCCATAACTCCCTTCGCTGCCAATCCCCCTCCTTGTATATTCCTTCTGCCAAAGGTTCACAATTTCTCTTCCTTACATTAGAGGAGTCTTTGGGTCAATCCTGGAGAATGAGGTGGCTACTAGTTGTACCAATGACTCAGATTCTTCAATTATTCATCTAGTTATCCATACCTTCTTCATTGTGGGTGGTTGGCTACCCAACTACCAAATCCTTTTATTAACTGATTTTTGGAAAATGATTTTTTAATAGTATCATTATTTTGCAAAATGGTGTCTTCCATGATTCCCCGATAGTTTAGCCAAGACCGAGTATCTTTATGCCATCCTTGCTTGAGTCGATGGTGGTTATGACTCAATTTTGAAGCAGTTTTAGGAAGCCTCTTGTCTTCCATGTTGTTTAACTTGTTCTTATACATTAGGTATCTAGTCATAACCATGCTCTCAATGGGGGAGAGGTTTGTTTCTAAGAGGAGGATGGGATATAGGGCGTATTTCCTTTAATTTTGAGATTATAGATTATAATTTTTTTTTGTATTTGCTCTTTCTTTCTTCAGTATTCACGAGAGATACTACAGCCCCAGACTTCACATCCATAAAGAATAACACGTGTAACAAGAGTCTCAAAGAGGAGTTTCTTCTTATCCTAACTCAAAAGATCAGTTGATTTACAATTTTTTTCAAGCCCATAATAAGCTTTCCATCCCCCAATAATCTTTTTCTCAATGCTATAATTCCAATTGAGCTTGTGGTGAATATCAATTCCAAGATATTTGTATGAAGTCACTTCCTCCAAGTTGTTGTTTTCATATACGAAGGTATCATAAGGGATCTTATTGGATTTAATAATCA
>ML793520.1:47529-72385 GCA_009831015.1 Picea engelmannii
GAGTGACTGGTGCTAGGTGGGTCATGGGGGTCTGGAACTGTGTACATGAGGGAGTCTGACAGAACAATAATTGACTCTTCTGGAATCACCTCCTCTACAATGACCATTGGAGGCATAATTTGCTCCCCATCCCGAAAAATCAGAGAGGTCGAAGAACCCTGGACGAGCTTACGAATTCGATGCTGCCTAGAAGCATAGTTGTACCTAGAAGGCCCTATCTTGGCGCTTACCACGCTCTCGTGGAATGGCAATGGAGACAAACCAGACTGTAAGTGACTTGAGAATTTGCAGAGCGGGGAGAATGACATGAGAAAATCCAAAATGCAATATTTGATCTGAGTGGGAGGAACCATAACACACCCAAAGGAAGTGGAGGGGCACCAAAGGAGCTGAAATGACTTTGTGCATGCCTTCCATACCCATCATCATCCACCAATCATGGTGCACTAAAGTCGTCATTAAACCTACGTAAGGGAGATGTCGAACCTGCTATGAAGCACCTTGAATTTTTCCCTCCCTACAAGAAATGGGAGTGAGGGTGACAAGCTCTTTTAATACTAGGATTTGCATTCTAGCGACGTGGCACCCCATCCAGGGGAGGGAAATCATGTTGAACGATTTCCATGCACTGGAGAAACAATGGAGGAGTTGGGGAGATTCGAGCATCCATTTGAATCATCTCCTCCTTTGAGATGGCTCCTTCATTATCCAAGCGATCTAATACCTTGTTAGCCTCTCTTTTCACATGGGAAGGGATGAGAGAGAGGGTGGGTTGTATGAGGGATCTAAATTATTCAAGCAAGCCTAGAAGCCTGCAACTTGGGGAGACTTTGATGGATTGGAGCCATGGATGATTTTTGAAACCAACGAGATTATCACCTGTTATTCCCATTCCATAATGAGTTGGTTTATGTTGTGACAAATTTCCAGTTTGACCCCCTTGATGATACTCCACAGTTCTACTGCATTGTTTGTGTTAAGTCTCAAGTGGCCTACTGTGATGTGAAGAATTCGTCAAGTACTGTCTCGGAGAACGTCCCCAAAGCATGTTGGTCTTGGATCATTTCCTTTGCGCACTACACTCTCTTGTCCTCGGCTTCCTCTACGAACTTTTCCATGTCTCAGTCATCCACCCCATGGAAGTTTGGAGCAAGGAATGCCCCTAGATATGTTGGGGCATTGGTGCCCAAATATGGTGAGTTTAGGGAGAGGAGCAGGGTTGCAAGCAGAGATTCAATTTTCTCTACACGATGGTCCATGTCTTCCAACTGAAAGTGGAGGTCGTCGGCGTCCTTACGGAATGAAAATACCAAATCTTGAAGAATAGAGACCGAATATCTAAGTTGTCGGCACGAAGCACAGTCCGGTTGGAGAAGATATTGGCCCAGAGGCACCTCCAACTGTAATTCTTTCATTTGAGCATTGAACTCCTCCAAAGAAGGCATGTAAGGTGGAAACGAGGGGAAAAAGGGGGTGGAGAGGGAGCAAAGGGTGGTGGACTATATGGATGTGCAAGAGTTGTTTGTGAATTTGAAACCAGATCCGGGAGTAGTCCAGGAGCATAGCCCAGAGAATTACCCTGAAGGTAAACCATTCAACCCTGCAAGCCCATGACGATGATAGAGGTGGAAGACCACTTTGGCCTAGGAGGACTGAGTGGATGACGGGGGTGAGGAAATAAGTGCAGGAGCGAAGGTAGGCGGGTGTCGATTGGCCATGGTCGCTTTGTTCTGGTACCAAAGAGAACCCCTCTTTGGATTCTTGTGAAGGTGAGGCATAACCAATTGAACATGAGGGTGAGGCGGAGGTGCGAACAGGGAGACCCAGGTGGGCACCAGAGAAATCGACAGAGTGCAAGAGTAGCATAAAGGAAAGGATGGTGGATGCAAACTAGAAGGAGGGGCGTCACCATAAGAAGGAGACTGGAGAGTAATTGCACACATGTGCAAAAGGACTGAATGATGTACTTCCTCCATCGCCATACCAAGAAGCTGGCGCAGGGTGCACTGGAGCAGTTAGTTGGGATCGCGTAGCATTTAAGAGTTGCATAGCTCATAAGGAAGTAATAAAGGCAAGAGGGAAGCTGCACTTGTCATCACGTGATCCGTAGAAAGGTGGCAGATGTTGGGTTCTCACCTGGACGCATGGAACGCTCTGACACCCTATTCGGGGAACTTAAATTATTAAAATTTAGAAAATATAAATTTGATTTTCTATATATATATTAAAAAATATTATTATTAAATAAATGAAAATTATTATAAACATGATATAAATAATATAGATTATTATATATAATGTAGAAAACATATATAAACTTAAAAAATCTATTACTAACCATGTAAATAATAAAGTGAAGATGTTATGATCATATTACAACAATAAATTGAAAATCCCAACAATCTTAATCTTAACTATAGTTATTATAGCGGAAAAAGATATTATAATTATGTTAAAACAATGTAAAATAGATTAATTGAGCATTTAATTTGTTATTACAAATCTTAATATTATAGTTATTATAGTGAAAGAAGATATTATAATTATATTAAAACAATGTAAAATAAGTTAATTGAGCATTTAAATTTGTTATTACAAAATAAATATGATATTGATTTTTTTTTTTGTTTTTGGTAAAATTGGAAGTAGAAATGAACCATTGTGTTGGTTGCCCTTCCAAAGGAAACACATTAAAATTGAAGGCTATAGTGAGCAAGGGGGGAGGCAAGGAGAACTTGGGAAGTTTGCAGAGATGATATCTTGAAGAGTGTATCTTGCTTGAAGATCAATTGACAAATGAGTCAAGGAGTTTGTCCACAATGAGTGAAGGCATCTTTGAGCCATGACCATTTGCATTTATTTTCGTGAGTAACAATGCATGAAATTTTTGGGCATGCATAGCTCACCCATTGTAATGAAATTCTGAAGAAAAATAAATCTTTGTTGTTTATACTGTGTGGGTGTAATCTTCTCTGTGGAGGTATATTGTGGGTTTGGTTTAAGTTCTATTGCTTGAAATTTATGTTCTGGTTAGTAGATGAAAGTTTCATTAGCTAAATCCTCTTTGAGTTGTGTTTTGTATTGTTGACTGAGTTTCCACTGACACAAATTGTATTTCTTTCTTTGGGTGTTTTAGTTTTATTTTATTAATCGGTCAATTTACTTATGCCTGGGTGAATTTATACCTCTTTGGGTGTTTTATCTTTGCTTGGGAAAATTTAGAGACCCCTGGGTGAATTTACGTTACCCTTGGGTGTTTGATTTACTGGTTGGGTGAATTTAAAGACCCTTAAACATTTTTCTCTGATGGCGAGTGCCTAAACTTTCCCTTGGTCATTTTTCTCTAATGTAGTGATGCAGGAGTGTCACCTTCAAAGTCAACAACTCACACATGGACGCAAATAGATGACATCTCGGCAATGACAGAATTTCAAATTGAGCATTTAACTCAAAATTTAATTGGTTGTTAAGATATTTTTTTTAACAACATTTTAAAATGTAACTTGTTTGTAAAGTCTTGAAGGACTGTAAGAAATTGAAGATATGGAGTGTCGACTCTATCTCGAAATAAATAGTAGTTATTGTAATAGGACATAGCAGGTAATAGTTTTGAATTTGGAATGATAGATTTTAGAACAAGACGAGAGAGCTCGTGGAGCTGGTCCTTAGATAGTTTTTCAGTATTTCATTGTAATATACTAGAATAGATAGATAGAATAGAGAGATCAGTAGAGAAGAGTAGAGGGGCAGAAACACTATGTATTTTGTTTTTCATGAATGAATAGAATAGACAGAAATTGTCCCAAATCCTTAGACTGTGTTCATTCGAGTGTGATTGAATGAATGTTATTATGTGTGTATGATTTATTCTAGTTCGTTCATGTATGATTGTTCAAGAAATTAACTGTATGAGTTTGTGACAAAGATGGTTGAGTTTCAATCGTTTCTCCTTTGATACTTGTATGCAAGGTGTGCATCTCGAACACAAGGACTAGATCGACTAAGTCTAGGATCGACTTGGAGAAGTTTAGAGAGAATCAGAGAAACTCAGACCAGTTGCAAGGTATGCACTGCATCAAGAATCAAACAAGCTTTGAAGGACCATCGCAGAAGAACGCCAGGTGGGAACGATTTTCTTTTCAAGAAAATCATTCAAACTGAGTTATTTGAAATCCTGAGAACGCAAGGTGTGCGTGGGAGATCAAAATCCTTTTAAGGATAGAAGCTCAAAAGAGATAACACTTTTCATGAAGTGTTGACGAGTTCCCAGAGACGAATTCATAAGGAGAATAAAGGTTTGGAACCTTTGAAAGCGGATAAATCTTCCAAGGTGGAGAGATATTAGAAGCTCAAGAGGAAGAACGACCGTGATCATTGGATCATAGGGAAGAATATCGACAATCGTTGGATCAAAAGGAGGTGCACGAGTTTTAGCACTTCACTTACAGAGGAGAGAGTAGTTATCGGATTTGAATCTTGAGATTCTCGAAGTCCGGAACCTTGGAACAGAATCTCGACCATCTGATCAATGGGATAGATCTGAGCTGTCATATCACTGGGAGCGAAGACCAAACGTCGGATCACCAGGAAGAACCACAACCGTTGGTTGCTATAAGATCAGGAGGGAGAGTGACTTGAAACTTCCGGAGCGTGGAGAGCCGAAGAGCCATAGCATATTAGGACCATTGAAACCAGGAGGGTATGTGTCAACAACTTGAAATATCTAGAGGAAGACGAAAGTTGAGACTTGAAACACGCGAAGCGCGGAGAGCCGAAGAATCGTGAGTGGTTGATCTGGGAGGAGACACTTGTCAACAGATCTCGTACTCCAGGGAGAAGCTAAAGTGAACCTTTAGTTTGATAAGTGGATATCGCGAAACAAAAAGTCTCGAAATCATCAGAACCATCCATTATCAGAAGACAGGTGGCAGCCGATCAATATTTCACTAACCCGCAGAGCAGAAAAGTCAAAAGACAGATTTGTGAGAATCCATGAAACACGAATTCACGAAATCATTCCAGCCATTGGATCTGGAGTGATAGGTGTTGGGGATCCACACACATTGTAGGTTTGAGCATTGGGGGAATCTGAACGGATGGTGGAAATTGTCGGATGCAGGAACGTTGATACCCGTGGATCGTTAGATCTAGTGGAGTTGCGGGGAGGACAAAGGAGAGAACCTTTCAACACTTGCAAGATCAGGAGGGGTAGCATCCATTAGATCTATAGGAGCATGATCCGTTGGTTCGGAGCACTCTGAAATTTCGGTATTTCAGGAGTCGGAAGTGTGGAGGAACTAACTACTTGGAAGTCCCAATACGCGAAATCCCGACGCGATCAAAAGATGGGCCCCATGTTGTGGCGAATGGTCACATGAGTAGAGATAAGGGAGGAGCTAGTATTTGATAAGCTCTTTTAAGAGTTTCGGGAGTCGGGGAGTTAGGGTTGACTCACTCGCAAATTCTTGACACGCGAAACCGCGACACTCCTTTTTGTATGAGCGTGCGGTCACGACCAGTGGTCGCGTAGAGGTGAAGCTCACGTTTGGTGCTTTTACATGCAGGTTGAGTTTTGTATTTGGACCTATGTAATTTTTTAGTAGAGTTTCCAGTAGGGACCCGAAAGGGATGCTTCAGCTCAGAGATTTAGAACGATCTAGTGACCGGGAGGTTAGCGGGCCCTACCAAGGTAGGGGGTCTGCATCAGGTGGTATCAGAGAAAGGTTTTGAGTTTGTTTGTAGACATGAGACAAGAGGAGAAAGGAGGAAATTTGGTACCAATTGTGGCATCAAAAATTCAATTTATGTTTGTAGGTGACGCAGTGAAATCATCCCACCCAGAAGATGCAGAGAGAATACAAAAATGGAAGAAGAAATGAGGCGACTTCGAATGAGATTGGACACCATGAAAAGAGCACAGAGGAGAGCACCAGATGTTGGTGATGTCAGTGAAGCTGAGATCGAAGAAGCAGAAGGCAAATAAAATGTAGTAGAGGATGTTTCACAAGATCGCTTGATAAAAGTTGTTTCAAAAATAGGAGCCAGAGCAAGGATAGAGGTACCTATGTATGAAGGCAATTTGGAAGTTGAAGAATTGTTAGATTGGGTACGTGCTATGGAAAAATACTTGAATTACGAATATATCAAAGAAGACAAGATGGTAAAGCATGAAGTGACAATACTGAAAGGTCATGCAACATTATGGTGGGATGAACTGCAAGTCGAACACAGGAGAAATGGTAAGCGAAAAATTAAAAACTAGGATATGATGGTAGCTAAGTTGAAGGCCAAATTTATCCTGAAGGATTACCAAATCAATCTTTACATAAGATTGCAAAACCTGAAACAAAGGGGTCTATTAGTGAAGGAGTACACTGAAGAATTTTACCGACTGAACATCAGGGCTGGGCAGAAAGAGAACGAAGATGAGGAGACATCTAGATACATCAATGAGCTGAGATATGAAATACAAGAGGATATTAGCATGATGTCGATTAATAAATTCAAGGATGCCTATTAAGCAGCCTTGAAAGCTGAAGAAAAATTGGCCAGGAAGCAAAGCCAACAAAGCAGAGGAGGAAATTCAAGCAGAGGCAAGGGAACCAGCAGAGAGAAGTTCCAGAAGTCGAAGCTTGAAGCTGACAAACAACATAGTCACCATGAGAAGGGTGGAATTTCTAAAGAAGGACATCATGGAGGAAGAATTTATTTTTCCAAAGGTAGAGGAAGAGCAAGAGCAAGAGGAGGCGTGGTTAAATGTTATACCTGTGGAAAAGAAGGACATAAATCTTGGGATTGTCCCAACATAAAGAGAGAAGGAAGAGAAGCATACATTGTTGAAGCACGGAAGCATGTGGAAGCAGAAGCAACATAAGGAAGAAGAAACCTCATGATGAGGAAAATTCTTCTTAAACCAGAAAAGGAACCAGAGGAATCAGTTCAATGAACAAGCTTGTTCAGAACTTCTTGCAAGTCAAAAGACAGAGTTTGCAAGGTGATCATAGATAGTGGGAGCACTGACAATCTAGTATCCACAAAGATGGTGGAGAAGCTGGAATTGAAGACAACTTCACATCCAAATCCATACAAGGTATCATGGTTACAGAAAGGACATCAAGTAATGGTAAGTCAACAATTCCAAGTTGAATTTAAAATAGGAGGTTACAAGGATGAAATATTATGTGATGTAATTCCTATGGATGTTTGTCATATTTTAATGGGGAGACCGTGGAAGTATGACCAAAAGGTTATTCATGATGGAAGGAAGAATACCTATACCCTAGAGAAGAATGATAGGACACATATGTTGTTGCCCATAGAAGACAAAGAGAAAAAGACAGAAGCTAGTTCAAGCATTCTTCTCATGAGTGGGAAGGAGCGCTTGAATGAAGTCAAGGAGAAGAAATAAATGCAGTTTGTTGTAGTGAGGAAGCCTAGAGTTATCCTTACGAATACTTCTATAGAAGACTTTCATGTAGAAATCTAGGAACTATTAGAAAACTTTGTTGATATAGTCGTGGATGAGTTACCACACGCATTGCCACCCATTAGGAGTATAAGCCATCATATTGACCTTATTCCAGGATCTAGTTTACCAAACAAAACAACTTATAGGTTGACACCTAGAGAGAATGAGGAAGTAAAAAATAAAGTCCAGGAGTTGTTGGATAAAAGGTTAGTCAAGGAAATCCTAAGCCCATGTGCAATACCGACTGTATTAAGCCCAAAGAAAGATGGAGGATGGAGGATGTGTACAGATTCATGAGCCATCAACAAGATAAACATTAGATATAGATTCCCTTTACTGAGGATGGATGATTTGATGGACTATTTAAGTGGGGAAAGCTATTTTTCCAAGATAGACTTGAAGAGTAGATATCATCAAATACGAATGAGAGAGGGAGATGAATGGAAAACAACATTCAAGACAAATGAAGGATTGTTTGAATGGTTGGTCATGTCGTTTGGGTTGACAAATGCACCAAGCACATTTGTGAGGTTAATGAATGAAGTGTTGAAAGTCTTCATAGGTAAATTTGTCATAGTATATCTGGATGACATACTAATCTTCAGTGAGACAAAGGAAGAACACTTAAGACAATTGGCATCAGTGATGGAAAGGTTGCAGCAAGAGAAATTGCTGATAAATCTGAAGAAGCGTTCTTTTATGAAGAAGGAGCTCATATATTTGGGTTTCGTAATCTCTTCAAATGAATTGAAGATGGACCCAGAAAAAGTGAGAGCGATCAGAGAATGGTCGTCACTGAGCAGTATATTTGAGGTAAGAATTTTTCATGGGTTAGCGAGTTTTTATAGAAAATTTATCAAAATTTTCAGTGGCATATGTGCACCCATGATGGATACTGTGAAGAAGAAACACAAGTCCTTCAGTTGGACATGGGAAGCTGAAAAAAGTTTCAAAGTATTGAAAGAGAAAATCACAGAACAACCAATTCCCGTCTTACCACATTTTGGAAAAACATTTTAGGTGAGATGCGACGCAAGTGGATTAGCTATTGGAGCAATCTTGATTCAGGACAATAGGCTAGTCACTTATTTCAGTGAGAAATTGAATGACACCAAGAAAAAGTATTCCATGTATGAAAAGGAATTTTATGCAATGATTCAAGCTTTGAAAAAATGGAGGCACTATCTAATTCCTAAAGAATTTGTCTTGTACAATGATAATCAATCTTTGTAGTTTATTACTAGGCAAGAAAAGTTGAATCAGAAACATGCAAAATGGGTAGAATTTATGCAGAATTTTACTTTTGTTATTAAGCACATTGTTGGAACTACTAACAAAGTTGTAGATGCTTTGAGCAGGAGGAGTTTGATTGTATAGGAATTCTATGTGGAGACCTTTGGGTTCGAACACCTCAATGAGATGTATAAAGAAGATGCAAATTTCAAAGAAGCTTATGAGGCATGCAAGAATCCCTTATTGGGAGATAGAAGCCCATGGACTGAATATTTGATCCAGGATGGATTATTGTTCAAAGGGAGCCAATTATGCATTCTGAAATGCTCAATGAGAGACAACCTACTGAAAGACAAACACAATGGAGGTTTATTTGGACACTTTGGTCATGATAAGACATTTGCACAGCTAAGAAATTCATATTATTGGCCAAGCATGAGAGAAGACGTGAAAAAGTTCGTGAACAAATGCAGAATTTGTCAGTATGCAAAAGCAAGATAACAAAACACTGGTTTGTATCAGCCATTACCAATTCCAGAAAGGCCGTGGGATGCAATCAGTATGGATTTCGTTTTGGGATTGCCTAGAACTCAAAAAGGGAGTGATTCCATATTTGTTGTGGTGGATAGATTTTCAAAAATGGAACATTTCATACCATGCCAGAAGACAAGTGATGCCACACACATCGCCAATTGGTTTTTCATAGAATTAGTAAGACTACATGGATTGTCGAGGAGCATAGTTTCAGACAAGGACGCCAAATTTGTAGGACACTTTTGGAGGACTCTATGGAAGAGGTTGGGGACGAACTTATCATTTAGTTCAGCATATCACCATCAAACAGATAGATAGACTGAAGTAGTAAACATAAGTCTCAGAAACTTGTTGAGAAGTTTAGTCTCTAAGCAAGGTCGACAATGGAATCAGATTCCATCACAAGCATAAGTTGCATTCAACAATTCAGTGAACAGGAGCACAGGAAAAAGTCCATTTGAAATTGTGTATGGTATACAACCAAGAGGGATTACAGAGCTGAGATATCTGAATCAAGATGAGTTCAGAAGTGCTGGAGTAAAGAATTTTGCGACAGAGATGAAGAAACTCTATGACAGAGTTAGAGAGAAACTACAGGACAACAATCAGAAATACAAGAGCAGAGTTCATCAAAAGAGAATAGAAGTTCAATTCGAAGTTGGGGATGAAGTTTTAGCTCATTTGAGAAAAGAGAGATTCCCAAGGGGAATGTACAACAAGTTAAAAATGAAAAAGATAGGACCATGCAGGATTCTCAGAAAATTCGCAGCCAATGCTTATGAGATTGAGTTGCCAGAGAATGTTGGGATATCATCGATATTCAATGTTGCAGACCTGTATCCTTACAGGAGAGATGAAGCAAGAGAATCAAATGATCAGAAAGCAATTCAGTGGGAAGAGAAATTCCCCACAGCAAAAAAACCTCAGATGGAGAAAATTATTGAACAGAGGGATGGAAAAAAAACCAGGAGAAAGACATATCGTGAATATTTAGTGAAGTGGAAAGATCATCTAATGGAATATGCAAGTTGGGTCACATAACCTGATATTTTGAAGCATGGAAAGATAGTTCAGGAGCTCATGGACAGGAGTCCATGAAATTTTTTAACCAGAGGAGTATGATGCAGGAGCATCACCTTCAAAGTCAATAGTGCACACGTGGAGGAAAAAAGATGACATCTCAACAATGCCATAATTTCAAATCGAGCATTTAACTCATAATTTAATTGGTTGTTGAGATATTTTTTTTAACATCATTTTGAAATGTAACTTGTTTGTAAAGTCTTGAAGGACTGTAATAAATTGCAAATAAGGAGTGTCGACTTTATCTGGAAACAACTAGTAGTTATTGTAATAGGACATAGTAGGTAATAGATTTGAATTTGAAATGATAGATTTCAGAACAGGACGAGAGATCTCGTGGAGTCGGTCCTTACATAGCTTTTTAGTATTTCATTGTAATATACCAGAATAGATAGACAAAATAGAGAGATCAATAGAGCAGAGTAGAGGGGCAGAAACACTATGTATTTTTCTTTTCTTTTCATGAATAGAATAGACATAAATTGACCCAAATCCTTGGATTATGTTCATTTGAGTGTGATTGAATGAATTTTATTCTGTGTATGATTTATTCTAGTTCGTTCATGTATGATTGTTCGAGAGATTAACTGTATGAGTTTGTGATGAAGCTGGTTGAGTTACAATAGTTTCTCCTCTGATACTTGTATGGAAGGTGTGCATCTCGAATGCAAGGAGTGTGTTGACTGAGTCTAGGATTGACTCAGAGAAGTTCAGAGAAAATTAGACTAGGTGCAAGGTGTGCACAACATCAAGAAGCGAACATGCTTCGAAGGACCAATGCAGAAGAACGTCAGATGGGCAACAAGCATTTTCTTTTCAAGAAAATCCTTCAAAATGAGTTATTCGAAATCCCGAGAATGCAAGGTGTGTGTGGGAGATTAAAATCCTTTCAAGGATAGAATCTCAGAAGAGATAACACTTTTCACGAAGTGTTGAAGAATTCCCAGAGACAAATTCATCGAGAGAATAAAGGTTTGGAACCTTTGAAAGTGGATAAATCTTCCAAGGTGGAGAGATATCAGAAGATCAAGAGGAAGAACGACTGTGATCGTTGGATCATAGGGAAGAAGATCGACAATCGTCGGATCAGAAGGAGGTGCACAAGTTTTATCACTTCGCGTACAGAGGAGAGAGTAGTTATTGGCATTGAAGCTTAAGATTCTCGAAGTCCAAAACCCCGGAATAGAATCTCGACCATCAGATCAGTGGGATAGATCTGAGCCTTCAGATCACTGGGAGCGAAGACAAAACATCGGATCACCAGGAAGAACCAAATTTGTTGGTTGTTGTAAGCTTAGGAGGGAGAGTGACTTGAAAATTCTGGAGTGCAGAGCGCCGGAGAGCCGAAGCATATCAGGACCGTTGAAACCAAGAGGGTACGTGTGAGCAGATCATAATATCTAGAGGAAGACAAAAGTTGAGACTTGAAACACGGGAAGTGCAGAGAGCCGAAGAACCGTGAGTCGTTGATCTGGGAGGAGACACTTGTCAACAGATCTCGTACTCTGGGGAGAAGCTAAAGTGAACCTTCAGTTTGAGAAGTGGATATCGCGAAACGCAAAGTCCCGAAATCATCAAAACCATCCATCGTCAGAAGACAAGTGGCAGCCGATCAACATTTCGCTGACTCGCAGAGCGGAAAAGTCAAAAGACAGATTTGTGAGAATCTGTGAAATGTAAATTCACAAAATCATTCGAGCCATTGGATTTGGAGTTACATGTGGTGGGGATCCACACACATCATAGGTTTGGGCATTGGGGGAATCTGAACTGATGGTTGAAATTCTCGGAGGGAGGAACGCCGATACCCGTGGACTGTTAGATCTAGTGGAGTTGCGGGGAGGACAAAGGCGAGAACCTTTCAACACTCGAAAGATCGGGAGGGGTAGCAACCGTTAGATCTAGGGGAGTGTGAGCCTTTGGTTCAGGATGCTCTGAAATTTCGGTATTTCGGGAGTCAGAAGTGTGGAGGAACTAACTACCTAGAAGTCTTGATACATGAAATCCTGACGCGGTCAAAAGATGGGCCCCAGGTCATGGAGAATGGTCACATGAGCGTAGATAAGGGAGGAGCTAGTATTCTATAAGCTCTTTTCTGAGTTTCGAGAGTTAGGGAGTCAGGGTTGACTCACTTGCAAAGTCCTGACACGCGAAACCACAACGTGCCTTTTTGTATGAGAGTGCGGTTAGGACCTGTGGTCATGTGGAGGTGAAGCTCATGTTTGGTGCTTGTACACGTGTGCTGAGTTTCGTATTTGAACCTATGGATTTGTTTAGTAGAGTTTCTAGCAGGGACCCGAAAGAGTTGCTTCAACTCATATATTTAGAACGATCTAGTGACCGGGAGGTCAATGGACCTTGCCGAGGTAGGGGTCTGCATCATGTAGAGTGCCTAAACTTACCCCTAGTCATTTTTATTTAATGTCAAGCTCCTAAACTTGCCCCTAGTCATTTTCATCTCATTTCGAGCACCTAAAATCGCCCTTGGCATTTTTCTTCATTGCTGAGCTACTAAATTCGTCATCAAAACATTTTCTTCACCACTGGTTGACTTAATTTCCCCCCTAGGAGTTTTTTTTCCACTACTAGATGACTAAATCCATCCACTGAGCATCATCCTTCATTTCGGGTCTTGGACACAAAGATCGTTGTGTAATGAGTGTTGGGACTGAACCTTCCCTTAAACATGGTTTCAAAACTTAGTTGGAATTGGTCTAGAAACCACAAGTAATGCAAACTGGGCAATAAACAAACCAAAGAGTAGAGAAAAAAATATAAATTATGCAAAAATTTGCGTTGATGAAACGGAAAGGCCATAACTTATAAGCCCACCATTTACAGATCACATATAGGGTTGGGGCTAAGAGTCACCCCTACCAAATAGACTTGGAAAGATCAACCTCTTTAGAAGAACATATGTTACTAGTAAGACAAGCCAAATCATCCACAAAAAGTGTTTTGATGTTGTTGATAAATGATGGGACAAGCACTAGAACTTGAAGCATCACCCAAATGAAGGCCCACTCTAATTTGTCACAAGCCTCCTCAAAATAAATTTTTATAAACAAAGTATCAAGGATAAACAATTTATCCATCTCCATTCCCTCACATATTGTGATAAGATTTATAAGAATATATCTCCCCCAAAATAATTTGGTTTGTTTAGGGTGAATGATCTTGGAGAGAAAGTGATTGATACACAAAATCAAGGCTTTGAATAGTATTTTATGAGACATGCTAAGTAGAGTGATGAGTCTCCAATTGGTACTCTCCAAGCCCCCTTCCTTATGAATTAATTTGATAATCCCTTGATAAATCCTTGCACCTAGCGATCACTTGTGAAGCGATTCATGATAAACACCCAATAAGTCAACAGTTCCAAGCCAACAAATTCCTAGATAACCTTTGTAAAATCAACAATCTAAACTATCAAGGCTAGGGGTCTTATTGTAGGCTATCTCATGCAGAGCTGTGGAAATCTTGTCTAGAGATAATGTTATGTCACATGCTCTATTTTTTTTTATCTTCAATAATCTTACATAGAACAAAATGAAGGCACTTTTTGGTAGCTTCCTGTAATGCCCCTCAATTTACAGATTAAACATTTCATTTCTTGCTATTTTATGTCAAATTGATATTGTGGAAATTATTGGAAAATAATTATGCAGAACTATGTCATCATAAACATTGATGAGGAATATTTTTGTAACTTTTATTTTTAAATTTATTTAATTAGCAAGAAACACACTGATTAGAAAAAACAGTTACAAAGAGAAAATCATTATTCCATGGGTGAGTGAAAAGGATAAAAACCACTAGAGTGAATTATTGTCCATGGGACAAGTGGAAACCTACTCCCAAATATGTGGGATGTGAGGAAACAAGTTAGCACAAAAGTAGGCCAAGAATATTCCCTAAGGTTAGGGATGAGGCCAACTTGAAAAGACCTAGGCAAAGCTATTAAAAACAAGTATGTTATGAGGTAGGACATTGTTGAGTACTTGTGAATAAAAGAGTTTGATGGTTCTGTGAAGAACACAAACTATGATAAATCTAGAGAAGGTTATACAGTTTTCAGTCCCCATGGAATAATGATTTAGGCTCGGGGGTGACAAGAACAAGTAATTTTGGTTGTTCATGTCTATGGTTGGGAAGAACTGGTTTTCTACTTAGTTTGTTTCCAGTTATTGAAGCAGGCTCATATACATTCTCTTAAATTATTTATCTTTATTTTGTTAATGATTGATCAACATTACATTAGAGAATGATTGCAAAATATACAATGTTTCTTACAGTAGAGAATGGTTTCCAAATTTATAGTATTTATTTATATCTAAGAGAATACTATGTTCATTTTATTATTAAATTGTTTGTAGCAAGAAACATCAATATGCCTATAAAATGTTATCTGCTTTGGAAAAATTATTATTTATAAATATTGTAGTGAGAAAGAAAAGAAATACTTAGCTTCTCTTTTATTTCCAAATAAGTTTAACTATTCAAAAGACAAAGTTTGAAAACTCAAAAAATTCTTGGTTGGAAATATAAAAAACCAGATATATAGAGTAAACATATTACAAACTTAGTTATATATGTTAAACATTTTTGTGTATTGTTTTAATTTCAAAAGCAACTTTCTCAAAAATATATAAGAATACCTATTGAACAACATATATTATAAAAAGTAAAGAGAATGATGCTTTTAACCTAAATTGAATCAAAACTATGATAACGAATGCAAAGTTCATAACGAGAGAACCATTTCAATACAAAATATGTTGCAAATATAAAAATAATATAAAAGTGTAAAAGAAAGACTCGGGGTTTAACACAATATAATGAGGTATTATAACCAGAGCCTTACTTCAAGATATAGCATGATAATATTTTAAGAGGAACCCGAGAAATCCATTGACCATAACGTCACGGCTTGAGGTAAAACAATGAAGTAATGATAAACCCTTTTTATAAAAAACAAAACCATTTAAGCGTTGGAAAAATAAAAAAGGGTAATATGTATAATACCAAAAAATTAGTAGAAATATATGTGAGATGGAAAATCCAATAATCATACCCTAACGTTGGAGTCAATCCAATTTATATGGTTAACAAAAAAAAAAAAGCTAAAAACTATATCTTGGCTTTTTTATCCGAGATATATTATAAACCCATAAATAGGACTATAAAGAATATTATAGAGTTACCAAACCTTTGTAAAAAGACTCTAGAGAATATTACAGAGTTACCAAACCTTTGTAAAAAGACTCTACACCTTGTTAGCGTCATCATTTTTTCAGTTAGATTCAGTCTTAGATGAGTCATGGTCCATGTGTCAAAGCGTGTGAGGTCAGGTACTGAACAACGAATGGGTCGAAGTCAGCAAGTGGTCGGTATGGCCCTTGGAGTCGGGAAAGGGTGTCAGAATCAAACAAGTGTAAATTGTAAAGGTCTTTTCCCAAAAGGTTGGGTCCTATCAGAAAGAGGGATTTTACGTGCTAAAGGTCAAGGCAAGTTATTAGAGTAAAGCTCACATCGATAGATATAACGACCATCATCACCTCATTATGAATTCAGAAAGGATAATAAATCACGGCGCTCATATCAAGTATACTCTGCAGCTCTTATCATCTGTACTTTACACTCTTCGAATTGTACCCATCGCGCGAGTGTGCTACGCAAATCTTCACCCTGCTTCAAAATTTCTCGTCACCATGGATTATGTGTCCTCTGTCATGATTCTATCCATCGCCCGTTCCGTTATAAATTCCAATCATTATGCGTCTATTTCGTTTACCATCCAAGTTTTTGTGTTTTCTATAATTTCTCCTACAAGCCCTGAGTTTCTCGCTGCGGGAAAGCCGATTGCCATCAGCTATGTCGCAAGTCAAGTCAGTCAAGATTGCCGCATTTTTTTCAGTCTTAAATTATGGTTTAGAAACTGTCAGAGTTGGCCACAAGCTAGTCTGTCAGGCGACAATTCCCCTCATAGTCATCCTCTCATCCTCAGAGTTTTTGTCACACCCAAATTTTCTTCCGCGCTCCCCTACTGCGACGAGACCGTAGTCATCATTGTCACAACATCGACCTGTTCCTGCACCGAGAGTTTTCGTGGCGCCTAGGGGTCATGCAGTGAATTCCTAAAGTCATTTTTTCTCATCGCACAAAGTTCTGCTACCGCCCCTCCGACAGGTCTGGGCTAAGAATATCATTATCCATTTGTCGTGCGAAGGAGCTGTCATCTTTCACTACCGGGCCCACAGAATAAACATGCATTGCACCATGAATACATCCCAAAACATGAGGAAGAGTATGCGAAATGGCAGAGCTCTGAGGCCCGAGCCTCAAGACTCGACATTGATCAACGAAGATCCAAATGCCAGGGAATTGATTGAACATGTCATATGCATGCACTATTGCGAGAAAATCCAAGGATGCAATGAGAAACTGGCGAAACAGTTTGCACTCAGATTTAACGGGTTCCGTGCGGTTATTGCAGGAATCACATTCCGGGTGACGGAGGAAAATCTGTCAACCACGACAGAGATCCCTCCGTGTGGTGAGAGGTGGTCTAAGGGCATGCCTTTGGACGTGCTATGCTATGAAGAATTCATCAAACCAAACTGCTTGAACGAGAAAATCAGAATGAGAGTTCCAAGTAGGTATCTACGGGAGCCTTTTCAGAAACTCCTAAAGCTGATTGAAAATTATTTCACCTATGAAATAAGGTCTGACAGAATATACCCACATCACATAACACTGTTGATTCATTTCATAGAAATAGGTCATTTAACTTACCTTTCTTATTGCACCAAAGTCTAGGAGGAATGGCGGACATTGTCCAAGTCGAAGAAAACTAGCCAAAGAAGAACTTATCCCATATCTCGCTAATCAAATTGTTGATAGTTGAGGAATTGAGGTGACTGCGCAAGGACTGGGATTTGTTTATGCTTTTAGCCAACATCCCCAGGGACCCCAAAGGAGATCCCCCTCTACCCATAGGAGAAGCAGCACCTCGCAGCGCGGAAGTGGGAATAGAAGGGGCTGTGGGAAAAGGAAAGATAATGGAAGTCTCTTCTCCCCAACAACCAGTACCCCGGAAAAGAGGTAGGCCAGGGAAGAACAAGGAGCCTAGGGAGGCCCAAGGTCCAAATGAACTACGCGCCCAATCGGTTGCTGAGAAGTTACTCACGCACGTTGTTCGGTTAGAACCTATCGAGGGTTTAAGATGGGAAATCTGTGATAGATGTAGAAGGCCAAGCACTGAAAGCATGGATGTTCAGGAGTCGTCGCAATAACTAAAGCAAGTGCATCTCGCTATTGTCGATTTGTGCCAGGAGAATAGAGAATTGAGAAGGAATTTAGCAGAAAGGACTGTCAAGACATCATCGTCACAGAGTCGAGAAGGGAATGTGAATTGGCTCAATAGACAACTCAGAGAAGCACAAGACATGATCATCCAGTTGCGCGAGGAACAAAGAGTTTCAGAGGAGAAAATCGAGAAGCATTTCAAGGAATGTGGACTGGCAATGGAAAACGTTCGCGCAGCTCTAGCTAGTGCTCAAGCAAAGTTGAAGGGGAGCGGGGTCTTGCGAAGATAGGTAAAGAATCTGAAAAGGCACAATTGGTCCCTCAGGAAAATGCTTAGAAATCAAGATTGAAAATAAGGCCAAAAACATAATTGACCCGACCCCATTTTTTTCTTTTTGAACATGGCACGAAATTCCTCTTTCCCCATGTCATGTTTCCTATCGGGAAGAAAGGAATCTCACGGGTATCTGTGCGGTGGATATACGTCATGCAAATGCTGAAAACCCACCTGTCGAGAAGGACAACTGTAGGTGGAACACACAATAGTTTTGAAGAATATGTGTTGTCCCCTGACTGTTGTTGCCATCTGGGAAACATGAGTGATAGTGCAGGGTTACCCGCCATACCCACCCATCACATGCATACCACAACCAATGATCGTGCAGCATCAATCAAAGCCCGTTACACTAGGTGGCAGAATTATGACAAAGCGCTCAATAATTCAGATGACCCTTCAAAGGAGAAGCACTGACACATCACTTCTTAACGATGGAATATTGTTGATGAATGGACCATCATGGTAAAGACGTCGGTTATGACATGATTGGGTACAATCAATTTCATATTCTTAGTAAGTTCCATTCAAAAAATCATCTAGCCAAAATAACCAGAGCCAAATTTCTAGGAGTAGTAGTTGGGGGCATGGCATCCCAAGAGGCACATCGTTTTCTATATATTGCATATTTCCAATGTAAGCCAGGTTGGTTGGAAAAGTACTATAGATAGTGACTGTTGAATGTAAATTTCGAACCTGATTGAAATATAATGCAAAGGTCCTGAGAGTTTGATGAAAAGATTCTAATGGTGGTGGTTTGATGTATTGTGATCTCTCTTATGTACATGTTTCCTATTTTATGTATATCCATGTATGTATTATGTTTAAATCAGAGCGTTTTATAAGTCTATAATTCATCACACGGTGCTTTAGACTTCGCCATTTAAACGCCTGTGTTTTCTTCTAAGTAATTTTGAATTCACCTCCAATGGTGCTTTGAGTTGCTTTATGTCCTTTTCTCTCTCCTCACACAACGATTTTGAAATGAAAGACCATTGCTTGCTTATCCTTTATCCTCTCAAGTTTTAGTTACCAAGTCATTTATTTCTTTCAACTTTTTTGCAATTTGACTTCATGGCCCAAGGTTATGTATTCCCTTCCTAATAGAAACAGAAACATTGCACAAATGCAATGAACCTAGCCAACAAATCAAAGCCATTATCTGTTTAGAGACTGAGTCTCAGAGAGAGCCCTCTCTAGGTCAGAAAGGCTAGTTTATGGTCTTAAAGTTGGTATGTAGGTTACCTCTATCATTCGTTTTCTCAGCCAAATGAATTTATGGATTTATAACATCTTGGTGTCGTTGCTAGGGATGAAGGCTACTATTCTCCTCGGGAAGAACGACATTGTTTTAGTTATAAGGTTTGAGAGCAACACACACTTAGGCACATATTGGTTGTATTTCTACTCTGGTGACTCCACACATCAGAAAATTAGTTCGAAGGTGACTTCACTGGCAATGAATCCAGAGTTCAAGGCACGAAAGGTGAGCTAGTGCTTTGAAGAATCTACATTTTGAGGTTTCATTCAGCTCCTATATTGTTTTAATGGAAAATCCAGAAGGTGTTGTGGCAGCTGTAAGAATTTTTGAACTCTCTTATGTTGCAAATCAATAAATCTATGTTTCGAAAGTTTAACATGATGATGTCCTTGTTTTTGGAATTAATCAAAAGTTTCAAATGGTTGTTGAAACCTTAAGAGATTTTGTATGTGCGTCGGATTTTTATGTTGAAAATCTCCATTTTTCTTTGAAAACGATACATCCTCAAAATTGTGAGAGGGATATGTTTTCCAACATTAGTTTATTATTATCCTTTTTGCATGGGCATATTTCAATGGAAATGTTATGTGAGGAATTTTGTTTTGAAAGAATGGAAGATGATTTCTTTGAAGAGTCAAATGAGGTAGCAAAACCTGTGTCAAATATTGATTATCTTCAATAGTGAAACACACTATATTCTCTTCCTCTTTATACAAGAATCTCATATAGCAATCAACCAGTGTTTGACTACTACTATCCAAGCTCGGGGAAAGCTCTTCTAGGAATTTGTAAAGAACAAGTTTCCTTTGAAAGTTTTTAAGGAAATGAAGGTAGCCAGACAACATATGATGAATATGAAGTTGAATCACAAGAATACAGCAAAGAAGACATAGTGTCTTGCATGCAAGATGCATCATTTCCAACAAAGGACATGCAAGGACAATCTAATCTTCAGTTGGAACAACAAAAAGAGGTATTCATCCCTGACCTTTTTGATCCTATAGTAGCTTATATGGAAGAAATTCTTAGCCTGAATACTCAGTCGTATTTCCATAGTGAAAAATAATTTCATCACCAGTTGCCTTTGCCTTTACACCATCTAAGTTTCATTTTGTTCAAGCACAGTCAAAGAGCCAAATTATGTGAGCAACAAGTTAATTGGCTCTATTGTAAATTTGAGGTTACTAGATTTAGTACTTGTTCCCAACAAGTAGGGTAGGATGTTTGTATATAAATAAGCTTGAGGATCAAGCATTTTTTATCAGTTTCAGTTTTAGTTTTCAGCAGACTGCGGCCTGGTTTTCAGTTTGTGCATATTTTTGTTTGTCGCTTGCAAAAGTTTTAGATTTGGGTCACAGGTTGAAGGCCTCAGAGTTCCGAAATTGGCCCAATGGAGTGGACCTGGTCTACTGTTATTTGCCACCTCACTGGGAGGATGGCATCCTTATTGGAGCCAGCTGTTAGCGTTGCCATTTTTTCTGTTAGAGTCAATCCTAGATGAGTCATGGTCCATGTGTCAAAGCGTGTGAGGCTAGGTACTGAAAAATGAATGGATCGAAGTCAACAAGTGGTCGGTCTGGCCCTTGGAGTCGGGAAAGGGCATCAAAATCAAACATGTGTAAATTGTAGATGTCTTTTCCCAAAAGTTTGGGTCCTATCAGAAAGAGGGATTTTACGTGCCAAAAGTCAAGGGAAGTTGTTAGAGTAAGGGTCACGTTGGAAGATATAACGACCATCATCACCTCATTATGAAGTCATAAAGGATAAGAAATTGTGACGCTCATATCACGTATACTCTGCAGCTCTTATCATTTGTACTTTACACATTCTGAAGTGTACTTGTCGTGTAAGTGTGCTGTGCAAATATTCAGCCTGATTCAAAACTTCTCGTCACCATGGATTCAATGTCCTCTATCATGATTCTATCCCTCACTCATTTCGTTATAAATGCCATTCATTATGCATGTATTTCGTTTACCATCCTAGTTTATGCGTTGTCTGTAATTTATCCTACAAGCCCTGAGTTTCTCGCTGCGAGAAAGCCAATTTCCATCATCTGTGTCGCAAGTCGTCAATATTGTCGCATTTTTTCCATCTTAAATCATGATTCAAAAACTGTCGAAGTTGGCCACAAGATAGTCTATCGGGCGACAAGTCCCCTCACAATCATCCTCTCATCCTCAGAGTTTTTGTCACACCCAAATTTTCTTTCGCGCTCCCCTACTGTGACGAGCCCGTCGTCATCATTGTCACAACGTCGAACCATTCCTGCACCGAGAGTCTTCGTGACGCCTGGGGGCTGCACAGTGAATTCCTAAAGTCATTTTCGCTGATCGCGCAAAGTTCCACTACCGCCCCTATGACAGGTCTGGGCTAATAATATCATTATCCATTTGTCGCATGAAGGAGGTTTCATCTTTCACTACCGCGCACGCAAAACAAACATGCATTGCACCATGACAACATCCCAAAACATGAGGAAGAGGGTGCAAAATGGCAGAGTTGTGAGGCCCGAGCCTCAAGACTCGACGTTGATCAACGAAGATCCAAATGTCTGGGCATTGTTCAAACAGGTCATATGCATGCACTATTGCGATAAAATCCAAGGATATAATGTGAAACTGGCGGAATAGTTCACGCTCAGATTTAATGGGTTCCGCGCGATTATTGCAGGAATCACATTCCGAGTGACGGAGGAAACTCTGTCAGCCGCGACGGAGATCCCTCCGCGTTGTGAGAGGTGGTATAAACGCATGCCTTTGGACATGCCATGCTATGAATAATTCATCAAACCCAACTGCCTGAATGGAAAAATCAGAACGGGTGTTCCAAGTCAGTATCTACGGGAGCCTTTTCAGAAACTCGTGAGGGTAATTAAAAAGTATTTCACCTGTGAAAGAAGGTCTGATAGAATATACCCACATCACATCAGACTGTTGATGCATTTCACAGGAAGAGGTCGTTGAACTTACCTTTCTTCTTGCACCAAAGTCTGGGAGGAATTGAGGACAATGTCCAAGCCAAAGCAAACCAGCGAAAGAAGAACTTATCCAATATCTCACTAATCAAATTGTTGATAGTTAAGGAATTGAGGCGACTGAGCAAGGACTGGGATTCATTTCTACTTTCAGCCAACATCACCAGGGATCCCAAAGGAGATCCCCCTCTACCCATGGGAGAAGCAGCGCCTCGCAGTGTGGAAGAGGGAATAGAAGGGGCGGCGGGAAAAGGAAAGACAATGGAATTCTCATCTCCCCAACAACCAGTACCCTGGAAAAGAGGCAGTCTAAGGAAGAACAAGGAGCCTGTTGAGGCCCAAGCTCCAAACGAACCGCGCGCCCAATCAGTTGTTGAGAAGTTACTCATGCGCGTTGTTCATCTAGAACCTATCGGGGGTTCAAGATGGGAAATATGCGACAGATGAAGAAGGTTGGGCACTGAAGGCATGGATGTTCAGGAGCCGTCACAACAGCTAAAGCAATCGCAACTCACTATTTTCGAGTTGTACCACGAGAACAGAAAATTGAGAAGGCAGTTAGCATAAATGACTGTCGAGACATCATCGTTGCAGAGCCGAGAAGGGAATGTGAATTGGCTCAAGAGACAATGTAGTGAAGTGAAAGACATGATCATCCAGCTGTGTGAGGAACAGAGAGTGTCAGAGGATAAAATCACAGAGCATTTCAAGGAATATGGATCGGTAATGGAAAATGTTCGTGCAGATCTAGCCAGTGCTCAAGCGAAGCTGAAGGGGAACGGGGTCTTGCGAAGACAAGTAAAGAATATGAAAAGGCGCAACTGTTCCCTCAGGAAAACGCTTAGAAATCAAGATTGCAAATAAGGCTAGAAACATAATTTACCCGACCTTGTTTTGTCTTTTTGAACGTGGCACAAAATTCCTCTTTCCTCGTGTCCTGTTTCCTGTCGGGAAGCAAGGAATCTGATGGGTATCCACGCGGTGGATATACATCGTGCAAATGTTGACAACCCACCTGTCGAGAAGGACAAGTGTAGGTGGAACACACAAAAGTTTTGAAGAAGATGTGTTGTCCCTTGACCATCATTGCCATCTGGGAAACATGAGTGATAGTCCACGGTTACCCGCCATACCCACTTGTCACATGCATACCACAACAAATGATCGCGCGACATCAATCAAATCCCATTACACTGGGTGGAAAAAGTCTGACAAAGCGCTCGATTATTCAGATGACCCTTCAAAGGAGAAGCATCGACACATCACTTCTTAATGATGGAATCTTGCTGATGATCGAACCATCATGGTAAAGACATCGGTTATGACATGATTGGGTACAATCATGTTCCTATTCTTAGTAAGTGCCATTCGAAAGATCATCTTGCCAAAATAACAAGAGCCAAATTTATAGGAGTAGTAGTTGGGGGCATGACATCCCAAGAGTCACATCTTTTTCTATATATTGCATCTTTCCAATGTAAGCCAGGTTGGTTGGCAAAGTAGTGTAGAGAGTCGCTGTTGAATGTAACTTTCGAACCCGATTGAAATATAATGCAAAGGTCCTTAGACTTTGATGAAAATATTCTAATGGTGGTGGTTTGATGTATTGTGATCTCTATTATTTATGTGTTTCATGTTTTCTGTATATCCATGTCTGTATTCTGTTTAAATCAGAACGTTTTATAAGTCTAAAATTCATCGAGCAGTGCTTTAGACTTTGCCATTTAAACGCCTGTGTTTTCTTCTAAGTAGTTTAGAATTCATCTCCAATGGTGCTCTGAGTTGCTTTATGTCCTTTTCTCTCACCCCACACAACGATTTTGAACTGAAAGACCATTGCATGCTTAGCCTTTATCCTCTCAAGTTTAAGTTACCAAGTCATTTATTTCTCTCACTTTTTTTGGAATTCGACTCCATTGCCCAAGGTTTTATATTCCCTTGCCAACAAAACCAGAAACATTGCACGAACGCAATGAACCCAACTGACAGATCAAAGCCATTATCTGTTTAGAGACTAAGTCTCTGAGAGATCCCTCTCTAGGTCGGAAAGACTAGTTTCCGATCTTAAAGTTAGTCTGTAAATTACCTTTGTCATTCGTTTTCTCATCCAAACGAATTTATGGAGTGCTAACACACCCAATGCTATTAACCAATCTAATGCACTTGACATCATTGTAATGAAAAAGATTAAATCCTAATAGAGATGCAGGAATGAAGTATCGAACTTGGAAAATGAACTAGGGTACATGGTCTTTCGTTTGTTACATGAGACATGCTCCAAAGGGCATCATTTTAACCTGCCAACAATCCATAAATGAAACGTTAAAGTTTGGAATAAAATGTGAAGCTTCAGGATGAAAAGCAGAGGTGACAAAATACATTATAGAATTTGTTTACCTTTTCAAGTAAAAACGACGAGCATATTGTCGACCCTTGGAAAGTCGTTCACTATTTAAATTATTAATAAATCACCCACCCAAAATTAGAGGATCCCTGTGAGTAAAAACATACTAACAAGTTGATTATTGTACTGCCGAAGGTAGTATATAGCAATGAGTTAGCATTGACTTTCATATTAGTTTTGTGTTGACTTGAAAATTTTATATCAATTTAAATGTTCAACATAACAATTAATTTTTTTTTTTTTTTTTTTAAAAA
>ML793520.1:72435-124294 GCA_009831015.1 Picea engelmannii
GACCACAAAAAAACTAATATAATGTAATGCAATATAATGTAATATTGTATTATAATATATGTTAAAATCTAATATTGTATTGTTTTTTCAAATGAGGTAAAAATTTAAATTTTAAATGTCAACTTTTTTACACTTATTAAAATATTAATAATTTTACATTTCTTAATATTTTTTTAATTTTTTAATTTCAATAATTTTACATTTATTAATATTTTTTTAATTTTCAATTTCAATAATTTTACATTTATTAACATTTTTAATCTTTTAGTATAATTTTATAGAAATTTGTATGTAGTAATTTTTAAACTTTTAAGTCATATTTTAAAATATAAGAAACATTGAGATGTTTTTATTTTTTTAATTATTATAAAGATCATGGGAAGTACAGATTTGTATTCTTTTCGAATGACTAAATAAATGTCTGAATATTATTTATATAAGCCGTGTAGACATTAATAAGTAAAATTTTCGGAAGCAGTACATGCAGCGTGCTGTCCTTGAAATAAGAAATATAATGATTTATATAAAAACAAATCCAGCTGTCGAAACGACGGAGTAAATGTTACCTTCCAAACCAAGGTTTAGTATAGCTTAGCTTGAGTCGCTCCATGACTGTAAATGTTAATTGAGTAAACCCTACAACCAAAGAGACTGGAGCATATGGCTCCTCGTTCAAACCAAGAAAAACGATACATTGGACAAACAATGGATAGGGGTCGCGGTTTTCCATGCCCTATTTAGGTGTGATGGTATTGGAAGAGTGAGACAATTAAGAATATTAATGGTGACAAGACATGGCTTGGCTGATAATTTACCTCATTGAATTCCATAATCTTTACAGTGGTGTAAACCAAGTTTAAGTAATAATTAAACAAGTTGTTAACTATGCATTAGCATGGTACAATTAATGTATGACTTTGACGTGTGTACACATGTGACAACTGTATGCATTTTAAACCCTACATAAACACCTTCCATAGATTCTAAGGCCAAGAACCATGTGGGGTATATGATATGGTGATCAAACTATGGGGTATATTATATGATTATCAAAGGCGACCGAGAACCATAGTTATAATATATGGTTATTAAAGGTGGAAATGTGGATCTGATCCACTAATACCCACGATAGTATTGTAGCAATGACATAGTTAACGTTAAAGATCTTTTAACATAATGAGAGAAGAGTTAAAACCATAACCAACATTGACATAAGGTGTATAAAGGTTTGGTTTCAACAATCAATGTATGAACATTAAGTCATGATAAAAGGATTATAGTCCTCAAGAGGCATAATAAGGTAGATATATTTAAATAACACATAAATAATATGAGTATTCTCCAAAAACATGGACTCACATTGTTTATTCAAAGTGTGGGATTAGGTGAAAAGAATTATAATATTATATGAACATGTAAATGGATAACATAGTCAAAGTTTATTATAATTACTTCAATATAAAGAAGATAACATTTCTTTACCTGTGAAGAGAATCATTGCAAGCTTTTTTGAAGAGGTACCTTGTCATGTCAACGCCATGACAATTATATAAGAATATTAAACAATCATATGAGATAAACATTTAATCAAGATATACAAGATAAATGCCAAGTATAACTACATGAGTACACTATTGATGATGGAAATTAAAAAAAAATGGAATGAAAAGAGTCGTTACACTTCCTATCACTTTGTAGAGAGGCCTTAGGTTCAAAACACCATTCTTTACTGACACATTCTCTCTCACTTTCTTCTTGGTTGGAGGTCCATCCTAAGGAAGTGTTTAAGGCTAAAATATTCTCACCATCTTCCTTAGTGGCTAGAGCTTTAAAGAAATATTTTCTAGGTTGGTCCATAGTCTTTAGCCAATGAAGCCATGTAGTACGTAACTAGGTTCCTATTTCCCAATTGACATCATCCATGTGGAACATATGTCACGCCTTCATAGCATGAGATTTTTTTTCTTCATCATAAAGCGCCCATTGCAACTCCCCCATGACACCCTCTTGTTTGTTGTGCATTTCTATGTTGCAACCATGCTAAAATTGAGTAAATTATTTTCCATACCCATGTACATTAGAAACCATTCTAGAAACTATGTCTTCGTACAAATCTATCCATCTAGAATTCCTATGCTACCTAGGAAGCAAGTTCCACATAATACAAATATAGGCCATGCAACTTGGGATTTGGAGGTATGAAACATTGAAGATATAACAAGTTTATGACATTCACATGCAATCGTTTTCCTAGGTTAGTATAAACTAGATGAGTTGGTGGTTTGACAAAGTGGTTTTTCCAACAACATGGACTGGTTTTCCTCTACATGAGTCAAAATAAAATAAAAATCTACTATAAGAAGAGGACCTTATCAAGTCATTGGTAAATTCATTCAAACCCATTTTTGAAGTTCATCTAAGTAAACTAAACCATTGTAGAATCTTTATGTTGGTGTCTATTAGGGTCATACATCCCATGGTGGGCCTTTAGTGTTAGCTATGATTCCTTTTACTCGGTTAGTAGGCACACAGGTAACACCCCTTCTTTATCCTACTAGCACTCAACAATTTTGAAATCCCATACAAAATCCAAGGAGCACTATGAAGTTCATTGGAAATCCAATGCCAAAATGTTACACCCTCATTTGAGTCATTATAAGAATAGATTTTAGTCACTTCTAGCAATTGGTCATCTAAATTAAGTAAAATACAAACAAGTCTTTCTGATGGGTTTGACCCCTGATTAACAATATTGATGGAAAACTATAGAGACACCAAAATAACAACCTTCCCTTTCCCATTAGAGTGAGTAGAACATAAGTACTTATCCCCTATCCATAATATGGAGAAGGAAGTACGAAACAAAACCCCTAGAATTTTGACCTCTTGCAAACACAAAATACTTTTCCAACCAAGAGAAGTCCATAATGAGAAGACATTCTATTTTATGTCAATATATTTCAAACCATCAGACATTAATCCATGAAATCACTAAAAAATTCATAATCTTACATCTTGAAGTCATTATTATCAAGGTCACGGAGAGCATCGAATGAGTTATTTGCAAGAGAGGAATTAAGCAAAAAATCACTAAGATTCACTTGTTGTGGCCTGTTTTGGTGGCCCTTGGCATAAAAAAACTACTTCAAATTATAGAGAGTGTAGGAGTGGTGGAGGAAATCAAGCTCTACAACCACTTCCTCCCTATTGCATAACATCAGAAGTTGTTTTATTGGCTACCTTAGTTGACAATCAACTAGGTCTAGTTGTGACTATTGGCTTGGGGCTAGATCCTTGGGAGTCGAAGTCTTTAAGACAAGGGATTTGGCTGCAACGCTGCCTTTATATTTACAAACTTCTTCAATTCAAATACCTTCACCCACATTCCATTCCTGGAGGGATTTAAGAGAAGGAAGGGTTTTGGTAGGAGGGGTAACCTTTATTTATAAGTAGGCAAACATGTATATGAAGGTTTGGGATTTGATAATAGAAGTAGGTGTTATGAAAATTTATGTATCAAAATAACTCATACTATATGTGATTACCAATCTTGATGAACACAAATTCTTTGAGGTTTTTAGATAAGTATTTATGCCGAAAAATGTCCCATGCCAACAAGAGGGAGGATTTCCCAATGACAGGTTTTAATTAGACCTTCTCTAGTTTGGTATGGACATCTCCACTGGAATGTGGGCCCGGTTTCCACTAACTAAATGGATTTCTTTCCGAATATAGACTTGCTCATTTAAACTATTCTAAATTCTAAATGCAGTTTTAATCTATTATATGTATGTAGATCAATTGTAGCCTCTAACTGCTCATAATCTAACATAAACAAATATTGATTACAAGCATAAATATTAATTATTGAAAGCTAGAAAGAATTCATATCTCTCAACTTAAAACCCTATTAGCATATTCAATTGCATACAAATGACATTGAATATGTCCCTGCAATAACATTCATAACTAGTTCATAATATTTTCTATAGAAACAATTAACAGAAATGATAAATTGCAAAAGATCTGCATAAAACAATTAATCAACAACAATGCACAATTGTATCAACCGATCATGAATTAGCTCTTCCTTATATTCACTCTTCAAAAATAATTCATCAGATTGAAAGAAAAGTAAATGCCCCCCAAAATGACCTTCAATATTTCCTAAAGATTGATAATAATATACAAGACTCCAATTTCAAATTTTCCAACCCCCTATTTCTTGTTTTTCAAACAAGAGTTCCCCTTTTGTGATAAATCACAATGGCTCTTCATTTCCTCTTCTTCTTTGGTTACAACCACTCCCTTTTCCCAAGAAAATCGATGAGCCTTTCTTATAACAAATTGATGGGCCTCTTACCCAATAAAACTATGCCCGATACTACTTCCACTTGGGTAAATTTCTCATCAAAAATATGGATATAATCTCAACGAATTTGTGGCTCGGTTTTCAATCAATTCGTGATCCTTTTCTATGCAAATCATGACCCTATTTGTTATGTTTTAATTGCCAAATTTATTGCATTTTTATGGTCCAATTTTTCTACAAACTTTTTTCAAATGTCCGCGATCTGGTGATCAAGATATTATATGATTTGGTTCTTCATTTTTTGTGTTTTGGTGGCATTTTCCCGAGCGATTTGGTAACTCCAATATCGACCATTTCGTGCCCTTAATCTCTATTAAATCATGGATCCAATGTTAGGAAATTTATGATCATTCTTTGAGCACTTTGTTGGTCAAGATCCTTTGCAATTTGGTGGAACTATTTTGGTAGCGAATTGGTCCTCCTTTTTCTTTCCTGCCACACAAAATAGAAATAAAACTAACTTTAAAATGTATTACTAAATATCTTATTTACAAAAATAAAAATATCTATCTATCTACCATTAAAACCCTATTCAAAATATTATGCCGTCAAAAAATCTTAGGAGAAATCAAAGAAAACTCGCAACATATAAATTCAAGCAAAGTTCATTGATGGGTAAGAAAATGAGTCGTGGATATCGAAAACCATAAGAATCATGATTTGACAAAAAAAAATAATGATTTTTTTCAAAAATAAAATTTCACATTTTTTTAATGAAAGTATAAGCCTGTTGCGCTCAAATTGAAATACGTCAGTTTGTTTCCAATCTTTATATATATAATTTTAAGACACAAATTAAATTCGATAATTACCCCGAAAGGGGTACACCTATTGACAATGGGCAGATTTAATAGGGGTTTAGTGCTTAATAAGTTTTCTATGGACAGGATTAAATATGGCTGGAATATTCTTAGTAGTCACACAAAATAAATGGCTGTGATTTCAGTGATTAACTTCCTAGCTATTATAAAGAAATTAGTTTATGTGTTTACTTTTTTACATTTACCTAATCATATTTAAAAATTACTTTGATAGCTAACTGATTGCCACGTAAGTGATTAACAGAAATTAAAATATTAACACCAGATAAATGAAGCACAACAATTTATTTATTAATAGATAATAAAATTTAATATATTCTTTTAAGGATTCGTTTCATCTTCTTAGCCTTTAGGCGTTCACCAACAACGATTTTGTTGTTGTGCTAGTATTAACTCTTGGTTGAATTATTTTAATCCACCAAACTTCCCAACTGATTCAATTGAGAAGTGAAACCAAAACATTGACGTAGATGCCAAAATCTTTTGAAAACCAAAAATTAAATGAGCCCATGACATAGTTCCAATAAGCTTAGATGATTTTGCAAACATAATTATGTGAAATGGAAACATATAGATTTGGGTAGTGCAACCATTATGCATGAAAATAATAAAAATCAAGTGAGACTAAAACAACTTCATAACTACAAGAGGAAGGAAAGGAGAAAAGATCAACACAATAAACAAAATGTCATCCATCATGAGTCAAACCGATAAATATCATAAAGCACAAAAATCTCATTCTCAATTATAATTCATAAGAACTAATCATTTGAATCATGCAAACCAAAAGAGAATGAAGAGATCAACAAAAATAAAAAACCATCATCAATCAAGATATAAAGCAGTTCAATGTAGAGCTCCAAACCAAGGTTTAGAAACCAGAAATAGGATTAAACAATAAATAAGACAGTAGTTTCAAATTTTAATGGGGGGCCTTCATTTTTGAGAAAAAGGGAAGGGGGAGTTGTTGAAGCATTAACAATTGGTGACACACTAGAAGAATTGGTTATCTCTATAAAAAAATATAAAGACTTTGCTTCAAATCTGAATGCTAAGGATAAGCTCATAAACTGCAGACAATTTTCCAAAGATTATGTGTAGCACAATAACACCAAATTTTTAGAATATATAAACCAAAATTTCAAATACTAGTCATCTAACATACCCTTTTCAAAGAGCCATTAAGGGAGGTAATTTTCTTCAATTGGCCACACACTTCTAATTGGATTTAGTTTGACCATAGGCTTTTAACTTTTATAACAAATAGATATCCACATAAGTGTCTTCCTCATCTCTCTTCTCTCGACATTTCTTCATTGCTAGCAAGTGTCCATAGCCCCAATGAAGATGCCTTGGTATCATACAAGCATGGCCCCGCTGTCAATGAGCATATATAACCCCGAAGGGTTTACTTGTACTTCCTACACTATTAAAAGTGATTTCAACTTCCTATTTATTACATTTCACATTATTGTTCACCATTTTTTATTTGTGTATAAGATTTGTTTATGCCAATAGGGTGTGTAGAAAGTGGGGCGATATGATAGTTTTTATTTTATTTGCTAAGTAGCTGTTATGGATTTTTAGTTTAATCCAAAGGTCTCCCAAAAAACCATCATAGTAGTAGCCATCTTATTAATGTGATATGGATGGAGCTCAAATGCAAATAGAAGATAGACACTTTCCTCCACTTATGAATTATCATTGTATTGCTTAGTAGACATATGTGTTCCGCCACAACTATCGGTCAATGTCTAATAGCTTATAACTTCATAAAGGTATTTCAAATAAAACAACCCATGTTTTCCATGACTTATTATAAGAATGTCTTTAGTGTGTGGTCAAAATTGATCCTACTCTTACACTCAAACTCAAGGATTAAACCTCATGCAAAAATAAAGTCCCCATATAAAGGAACATCAACAATTAAAATAATAGATGAAGGTAATATCTACGATAAGGAAAGTGCTTAGGTCAAAAACCAAAGCATGAAAAATAAAATAAGATAACACTAAACTAAACTAAAGAATCCCCAAAAGAAAGTTTAAACTAAACTAAAGAATCCCCAAAAGAAAGTTGTTAGTTATTATGGTCAATGGTAAAAGATATTCAAACTTAACATAGACTTAGCTCCAAAGAGCATAAAGAAAGTTTAAACTAAACTAAAAAATCCCCAAAAGAAAGTTGTTAGTTATTATGGTCAATGGTAAAAGATATTCAAACTTAACATAGACTTAGCTCCAAAGAGGATAGAACAATTTCTAACCCATCATAATATTAAATATATTTACAAAAATATTTACATTAAAAAATAGGAAACAAACCAAAGATAAAAACTTAAAAAACATGTCTTTAATTTCAAACTAAAAATCAAGCCTTAAAATTATACCCAGGACACATTACAAGACTTGAAAGGTAAAATAAACATAATAGTAAGAATCAAGAGTCACAGGGTCAAGAAAAACATTCAACATCATGCAAAACCCTTAACTTCAATTCTCATTCATCAGTTCCCCTTTCTGGTACCTATTAGCACAAATTCCTTAAAATAATCAGTAGATAAAAACTTCAAAAACACAAGACAAGACCCAATCTCAAAAACTGAAAATAAAAACTTCAAAAACACAAGACCCCCAATCTCAAAAACTACATCATCGTGCTTGACCAAAGCATCAAGTGTCTCTTGTCATAACTATATATATATATATATACATTTAAATTTTTATCTAGTGTTTCTACTTGATGAGTGATGACAAGAAAATGTTAGGATTAGTGAGAATATTGCTAGAAGTTTCTGGTTGTTTTTATTTAGCATGTTGGTTGGATTTGTTTCTCTATGCAGGCAATTAGTTGTGGTTATTTTTGGAGGTTGTTGGATTTTGGAGATATTCTCGTTTTTTGGTGATTGTATTTTCTATCTTAAACCAAAATTTGTTTGTATTTAAATTGCTTGAGATGAATGAAATCACAATGAAGAATTTGAATGTGTTTCCATTTCATTTACGAGCAATTTTTTTTTATGTTGTTTATAAGTTTGTTTTTTAATTTGAAGAGGAAACTGAGTTCAAGGAAGATCAGTCTCTCTGAGATAGTATCAGAGAGGTGATCCAGTCCGCTGAGAGAGAGCCACTACCTACCATACAGTGAGAAAAATCAAATCGTTGGAGAGGCTCGTACATTGATGAGGTCCATATGTTGGAATGGACGGATAAGTTCACTGACATAAGAGCGCTTCCATGTCGTACGAGTTCTGCATGAGGCAAGGCCGACGTGTGATTTGCAGTGCTGGTGAACGCTGCCATTGTAATCCATCATTTTTTTTTTAAATTTCCAAGCTAGGTTTATGTGTGAGAAAATCTCTAGTTGTTGTCTACCATTTTTTGATATGGATAACTTTAAACTTGGCGATTCTGAGAAATTGGAAGGTGCATCCAATTATTCCTCATGGAAATATTTTATGGAGTTCATCCTGATTGAACGTGATGTCTTCTCCATAGTTTATGGGAAGAAACCAAAATCGACCGATCCCAATGATCAGGCCAAGTGGAGTAAGAGAGATATAAAGTCTCGAATGATTATCTCAATTAATTTGAGATCTTCTTTGGTTGTACATGTGAGAGACTGCAAGACGGCCAAAGAATTTCGGGACAAGTTGAAATCCATGTTTGAGTCTTCTAGCATTTCGCGGAAATTGTTCATGAAGCAAGTTGAACACGTGTAGGATGGTCAAAGGAGAGAGGGTTTCTTGTTATCTTGACAGGATCAAAGATCCAAGGTCAACTAAATGATGTTGGAGATACAATATCAAATGAAGAATTGGTAGCTATTTCTTTAAATGGTTTCTCTAATGATTATGAAATGTTTGTAAGCAGTATTGCAGGTAGAAAAATAGTGCTAACATTTGAGAAGTTGTGTGATATTTTCCCATCCAAGGAAATGCGCAAGAAAGTGAAGAATCAGAAGGATTCATAAGATGTTTCTTTGTGGTCAAAGTAAAAGAAAAATGGAAAGAAGTGGCAGAAAGGGAAAGGAAGAAAAACCCCTCAGCAGCCATCCAATGGGGGTGAGTCTTCTTCATCCAGGAGAAACCTCTCAAAATTCAAGTGCTTCAATTGTAATCAAAAGGGCCACTATGCACAGGACTGTGCTAAGAAGAAGTTTAAAGATGAAAAGGGACACGATCAATACCATGGTAAGGATCAGTCCAAATCACATCAAGGTAATTCTATTAATGGAGTTATGAGTTTTTGAGTTATTTTGAAAATTTCTCCTTATTATATGCTTTTTTCACTAACGATTCTTGTAAAGATGTGTGGTATATTGACTCATGTGCAAGAAAGCATATGACACCTCATAAGGAGCTATTTGGAACTCTTCAAAGTAGATAAGGAGAATCAGTGTTCTTGGGTGATGATCGAGCTCATGAAGTAAAAGGAATAGGAATAGTTCCTACGCGAATGCCAAGCGGAGGTATCACACTGAATAAAAATGTTTTGTTTGTTCTCGGTCTTCATTTTTTTTTTTTTTTAGTAACTGTTTTTACACACCAAGATATGGATGTTAAGTTCAACAAAAGCAGTTGTGCTACCATTAACCTTAAGAATAATAAGGTGATTTGCAATGGATTCATAGATGGTGGTCTATACAGATTAATTGCATGTATTGTTGAACATAAAGCATTGATGCATGACGACGGATCACTGGTAGAGCTGTGGCACATGAGGTTTGGTCTTCTAAACCTTGACAGTCTCAAGAAATTCCAGAAGAGGGTAAGAGGTATGCCACAATTTTATGTTACGAGAGGAGTTGTATGTGTTGATTGTTCGATGGGGAAGCATCATAGAGATCCCTTCTTCACAAATGATGAGAAAATTGTGAGGAAACCATTAAACCTTGTTCACTCTGATGCGTGTGGACTGATGAGTAATCCTATTTTTGGATACTTGTACTTTGTTACTTTTATTGGTGATGCTACTAGGAAGTGTTGGATTTATTTAATGATTGGATTTATTTAATGAAACATACAAGTGAGGTGTTTAATAAATTTTGTGAATTTAAATCCTTGGTAGAATATCAAACATGTCGTAGCATCAAGATATTAAGGAGTGACAATGGGGGAGAGTACAAGTCTCATGAGTTTGTTTATTTTTGTAAGAGGTCTAGGATCAAGAGGGAGTATTGTATTCCCTATACTCCTTAACATAATGGACTAGTTGAAAGTAAAAACATGAGCATTGTCAAAACTACGTGGTGCATGTTGGAGCACTTTGGTATGCCATGGCTCCTTTGGGAAGAAGCATATCAGTAGTGCACACATTAAATAGGTGTCCTCATAAGTATTTGAGAGAAGTTACACCCGAGGAGACATTTTATGGAGTAAATCCTTTTGTTGATTATTTTAGAGTGTTTGGTTCTCCAACATATACTTATATACCTTAAGATATGCGAACAAAACTTGAACCTACCAACAAAAGAGGTGTATTTGTTGGGTATGGTGATGAGCATAAGGGATACAAAATATTTATTCTTAGTGAAAGGAGAACCATACTTTGCAGGGATGTTATTTTTATTTAATTTTGTTATAAAATGACATCTCTCTTGGTATTGAAGTGTAGCCAGATGTGCCAAAAACCAGTGATAAATCAAAAGGCAGGGAAAGTAAAGATGTCATAAGTGATGACATAAAACAAGATCAATCAGATAAAGTGACTAAAGATCATGATGAACATCAAGCAATATTCAAGGAGTTTCCTATGTGGATAAAGAGACTAGTAGAAGGTATGAAAGATGAAAACAAGCCAAAAGTGTCTCCTCCCAAGAGATCTTCACAACCCATAGTTCCAAATAGAAAGTATAAAGCTAATATTGTTGCATTGATGAGTGACTTGATTGATTCTGAGCCCAATACTTTTGATGAAGCTTCAAATTCTAAATAGTGGATTGAAGCTATGTAGGAAGAATATGACAACATCATGAAGAAATATGTGTGGGATCTAGTTCCACTTCTTGAAGGAAAGAAATTCATTGGAAGCAGATGGATCTTCAAATTGAAGTATAAAGTTGATGGTTCCATTGAGAAGTATAAGGCAATATTTGTGGCAAAAGGATTTAGTCAAAAGCATGATATTGACTATGATGATACATTTTCCTTTGTTGCTCGATATACTACCATAAGGAGTGTTCTTTCATTAGCTGCCAATAATGATTGGAATATTCACCAGATGGATGTGAAGATGGCTTTCTTAAATGGTGTCTTGTAGGAAGAGGTCTACATACAATAACCTCTGGGATTTGAGGTTCCTTGAAAAGAAGGTATTGTGTGTAGATTGAAGAAGAACCTGTATGGTATTAAAAAATCTCCTCATGCATGGTACACTCGTATTGATGAGTGGTTTCAAGAAAAGGGAGTAAAGAAATCATTTGTTGATGCTAATATATACTTTTTGGGTGATGGTGAGAGCATTTTTATTGTTTTTTTGTATGTATATTATCTTATTTTAATTGGAAATGATGATGGTTTGATTCTTTTGTTGAAAAATGAATTGTGTAAAGAATTTGAGATGAAGGATTTGGGTTCCCTTCATTATTGTCTTGGTTTATAAGTATGGTTGGATAATAACCAACTTGTTCCGACTCAAGATAAATATGCTATGGAGGTCTTAAAATTATTTAGAATGGAGAATCGTAAACCCATCTCCACACCGATGGATCCTTGTACCAAACTACAAGTTGATGATCCAAGTGAAGAAGAGGATGGTATGTTGTATCATCAATTGGTTAGTCTTATTTACTTGTGTAATACTCAGTCATGATTTATCATATACTGTGAATGTACATAAAAAGAATAAACTTAACTTAAAGTAAACATTGAGAGAAAAAGCTGGTGCAAATCCAATCGGATTTGATTTTCCTATACATCTTTTCCTTCCGCAAGTTATCATGTTCAACCTCTGTTGCAAAGTGAAAATGATTGCAAAGTGGGTGTGTCCCTTTAAACCTTTATAATGGAAAGACTTTGGAAACCCCAAAATCTAGGTAGCAGAGTTTAACGAAACCCAGATGGTGTTTTTATTTGCTAACTTTGCATCCAGATACAAAACTTCGTTCCAATCAAAATTTTAAATCTGCTGGCGAAAACACATGCTATTGGAAACTCGTATGTGGAATATTAACTCCATGAAACTTTATATATCTGGTAATCGAGGTTTCGGAGTAAACTTTAAAATATTTTTAAATAAAATCCTATATCTGGATGTTTGGACTTTAATAAACCTTTCAACATGCACTATTGGAACCTCACAAATTCAAAAATATGGATCACAAAAAAATGTTTACTTGTGAATTTTATTAAGAGCACAGATTTTGGATATTGGATATTCAACTTTTCCTTTTCTCTCTCCTTGTATGCTTCCTTCCATGGATAAGGTTTTGTTTCTCCTTACAAATTCTATAGGCCTCAATTTGTCCCTTTATAAAAATATCACATGAATAATGCATAGGGTCTCTTAAATTATTTTTCCATTAGAAGAAAATTATGTCCATTAACAAAATTTCTAGGAAACTTGCAATGCTCTCAATATACAAAGGTAACCATGCTCTCGATTCTTGCAAGATTGTGTAATAATCATCAACATGAAATGTATAGAATTACATGGAAATCTTCTTCACCTGACCATATAGGAAGTCATGAATACTATGAAGTAGAAGCAAGAATTTCAAGGGCCCCTTCAACTTTGTTTTTGCATTAAGGATGAACTAAAGAGATCGAGGGTGGTGTAGCTGATATAATAATAAGATTTTATCATGCCAAGTTTTAGAGGAGAAAGATACATGCCAAATTTCCCTCTACAAGCTCAGAAAGGTGATCATACAAGTTTCTACGAATGAAACCCTGAAAATTATAATAATTCATGTTTTGATAGAGAAGCATATTGTTGGTTGTGGAGCTTGATTATCTTCCTGATTCATAGGTCTTTGTTTTCAGCCATGTTTATACCCCATTAAGACTGTACACCCCTCTACATGGGGGCTTTCACCCCCTCCACGTGGGGGGTTTCCGCCCCTATGGGGTATGGGGGCAAGCTGGCCCTCGGTGGGGGTTCAGAGGTAGCATCCCTGATGGGGGTTCAGGGGCGAAGCCCCCAAAGGAAAAATTGCCTTTTGAATGTATATTGTAATTTCATAGTAAATATGGACCATTCATTTTATCATGCCAAGTTTTAGAGGAGAAAGATACATGCCAAATTTCCCTCTACAAGCTCAGAAAGGTGATCATACAAGTTTCTACAAATTAAACCCTGGAAATTATAATAATTCATATTTTGATAGAGAAGCATATTGTTGGTTGTGGAGCTTGATTATCTTCCTGATTCATAGGTCTTTGTTTTCAGCCATGTTTATACCCCATCAAGACTGTACACCCCTCCACGTGGGGGCTTTCCCCCCTGCGGGGTCCAGGGGCAAGCTGGCCCTCGGTGGGGGTTCGAGGGTAGCATCCCTGATGGGGGTTTAGGGGCGAAGCCCCAAAAGGAAAAATTGCCTTGTGAATGTATATTGTAATTTCATAGTAAATATGGACCATTCATTATAGGGTTTTTTCCCTAGAAGGAAACCCTCTTTTATGAGGGAATTGTATTGCGGCTATGTATCATTGCGAATATTGTATTATGAGAGAAGATACTATGAGAGAAAGAAGAGGAAGTTATAGTGGGTGTGTTGTAGGTTGTATCCCTTCATTTTGTTGGATAATAAAAAGTAAGGACCTAGAAATTTCTCTGGTGGACATAGCCCACACTGGGTGAACCACGTATATATGTGTCTCTATTGTATTGTGTATCTTCTGTGTTTTATTTATGCATTTGTTTGATTGTATTTCTCCACGATCCTATTTTTCTAACAACTGGTATCGGAGCGAAATGTAACTCGCGGGAAAAGAGGGTTCCTGGTTCGAGTGGGAGCAATGGTGGAAGATGGAAAGTTTAGGGTTGAGAAATTTAACGACCAAAAATACCAGTTATGGAAGATGCAGATGGAAGATTATCTATATAAGAAGGATCTATTATTACCATTCAATGGAATAGCAAGGAAGTCAATGGTCATGAAGGACGAAGAAAGGGAGGTTCTTGACAAAAAGGCACTAGGAACGATACGGCTAATCTTGGAAACATTGGTAGTTTTCAATATTCCAAAAGAAAAGACAATGAAGGAGTTGATGGACGCATTGGCTAAACTGTATGAAAAACCCTTGGCATCCAATAAGGTATTTCTAATGAAAATATTATTTAATATGAAGATGTCAAAAGGTGAGTCTGTTGTAGATAATTTAAATGAATTTAATACGGTTACTAATCATCTAAGTTTTGTAAAAGTGGACTTTGATGATGAGGTCAGGGCTCTTCTAATCTTGTGCTCATTGCTATAAAGTTGAAACGGCTTGGTCATGGTTGTAAGTAACTCCGTCTCTGGTTCAAACACTCTAAAATTTTATGATGTTGTTGGTGTTATCCTTAGTGAGGAAATGCGATGGAAAAACACAGGTGAGACATCGGGTACTGCGATAAACATGGAGAACAAGAGAATACAAAAGGATAGAGGAAAGAGCTCAAGGAACCGTGAGAATTATAGGAAGGGAAGATCCAAATCCATACTACGAAAGATAGAATGTTGGAATTATGGGAAGAAAGGACATATGAAGAAAGACTGTAGAGATCCAAATAAACAAAGAGATGGACAACATGAGAAAAATCAAGAAACAAATGTAACATGTGATGTGTTACAAGATGCTTTGATTCTTTCTATAGATAATATTTTTTATTCTTGGGTAGTAGATTCAGGGGATTCATTTCTTTCCACACCCCATAGGAAACAGTTTCTAGATTATTTTCAAGGTGATTTTGGACAGGTTCATTTGGGTGATGATGTACCATGAAAAATTGTTGGAATGGGAAAGATAAAAATAAAGAAAAGGAATGGAAACCAATGGTTTTTGAAAGAGGTGAGACATGTTCCAGATCTAAGGAAAAATATAATTTCAACAGGGAAGTTGACAATTGAAGGTTGTATATATATATTTATAGATAAGGCGTGGAAGGTCACCAAAGGATCACTGGTGATAGCAAAAGGAGAGAAGGTAGGTACATTGTATTTATGTATTGATAATACTGACTCTTCTATCTCTTTATCTTCTACATTAGTGGATGCAACATTGTGGAATCGTAGGATTGGACACATGAGTGAGAAGGGGATGTGTACCCTTCACAAAATATTTTGTTTCCAAATCTTAAACAAGTTGATTTGGATTTTTGTGAGCATTATGTTTATGGAAAACATAAGAGAGTCAGATTTCTCAGAGTCGGAAAATAAAATAACAGTGAAAGGTTAGAGATTGTGCATACATATGTATGGGGACCATCTCAGGTATCATCTCTTGGTGGCTCTTGTTATTATGTTACTTTTATTGATGATGCAACTAGAAAAACTTGGGTTTATTGCATTCAAAAAAAATCTGATGTTTTTTATACTTTTAAGAAATGAAAATATTTGGTTGAGAATGAGACAGGAAAAAGGTTGAAGTTTCTCAGATCAGACAATGGAGGTGAATATTGCAGCAAGGAGTTTTATGGTTATTGTTAATACCATGGGATTCCTAGAGAGAAGACAGTTCCAGGAACACCACAAGGAAATGGTGTGTCATAAAGGATGAACATGACAATCATGGAGTGTGCAAGGAGTATGAGATTGCATGCTGGTTTTCCTTTACAGTTCTGGGTAGATGCTATAAATATTTTTGTTTACTTAATAAACCTAGCACCTTCAATCTCTTTGGATGGTGAATTTATAGAGCAGGCATGGATAGGTAAAAAGGTAAACTATTATTTTTTGAAGACTTTCTGTTGTTAAGCATTTGTCCATATTGATAAAGAAAATAGAACAAAGCTTGAGGAAAAATCCAAGAAGTGTACCTTTATTGGTTACGGTGTTAATGATTTTGGTTATCGCTTATGGGATTATGAAAATTACAAAATAATTAGGAGTAGAGATGTCATATTCAATGAGAAGGTCATGTACAAAGATCAGTTATAGGGAAAGAAATAGGAAAAAGAAAAACCAGAATACAAAGTGCTTGATGAGATCACTGAAAAAAGAAATTCCAAAGGTACCAGAAAATAAAAATGTACAACAACAGGAGTAGGAGGTACCCCAAACTCTTACAAGTGTTGTTAAAAGATCTACCAGGTTAAGTAGACCCCTTGAATGATACTCTCCTTCATTGTATTATTTATTGTTGACTGATTCTGGTGAACCAGAATGTTATGAAGAGGCAATGCAGGTAGACACTAAAAGTAAGTGGGAGCAAGGCATGAAAGATGAAATGGATTCCTTGGTAAATAGTTAGACTTGGGACTTGGTTCAGTTGCATGCAAAAAAAAGAGCATTGCAGAATAAATGGGTTTACATGTTGAAGGAAGAATATGGAGGAAACAAAACGGTACAAGGATAGACTTGTTGTAAAGGGGTTTACACAAAAGAAAGGTATAGATTTTGATGAACTATCTTCTCCTGTTGTTAAGATGACTTTAATTATGACTATTTTAAGTCTTGTGGCAGTAGAAGATTTGCATCTTGAACAATTAGATGTAAAAACATCTTTTCTCCATGGGGATTTGGATGAAGAGATTTATATACAGCAACCACAAGGGTATGAGGTCAAAGGGAAATAAAATTTGGTGTGCAGGTTGAAGAAGAGCTTGTATGGCCTAAATCAAGCTCCAAGGAAGTGGTATTTGAAGTTTGACAATTTTATGACAGAATAAGGTTATAGTAGATATCATTCTGATCATTGTGTTTATTTTAGAAGGATAGAAAATGGAAGCTATAGTATCTTGCTATTGTATGTAGATGACATGCTTGTTGTAGGTTCTAATATGAAAGATATAAATGTTCTCAAGAAGAAATTAGCTAATTCATTTTTGATGAAGGATTTGGGTTCTGCAAAGAAAATCCTTGGTATGAGAATAACAAGAGACAGGAAAAATTGCAAATTAACATTGTCTTGGGGTGAGTACATAGAGAAGGTGTTGGAGAGGTTTCGAATGCAGAATGAAAAACCAATTAGTACACCTTTGGCCAACCATTTCAAATTAACCAAGGAAATGTGTCCCAAGACACAAGAGGAGATATAATACATGTTCATGGTCCTTTATTCATCAATAGTTGATAGCTTGATGTATGCAATGGTTTGCACAACACCAAATATTTCACATGCAGTGGGAGTTGTGAGCAGGTATGTAATGTTCCTGACTTGGCTAGTCTAGGAAACATTGTTAATGTGTGTGTAGGATCAAAGGTTTATAGCATATGAATGATCATACACATAATAAACGTGACAAAGGACTGCAAAGTTGTATTATGATATCTTTGTGGATTACAAAATGGCCGAATGCAGCTAAATAAATTGACAATACTCAACTACATCAACAGACAAAGGATCTTAGTTGGAATACAAATAAGCAATTGTGGCTGAATTCAATAACAACACTTGGCTAGATCAAAAGACAAAAGGATCTTAGCCGGAATACAAATAAGCAACTAAAAGATAATACCCAGAATATGGGAGCACTGCGGAATCAATGAAGAATGATGGAAGACCTGGATGATCTTCCCAATGACTAGGGTGTGTCTTTCAACACCGAAATTAGCCAACTGGTGTCTTTCTCCTAGAATACACTGAACTATCTCTCCTGAGATGCGCCTCTTCTCCTCAATGACAAGTCATAATCTGCATAATAATGAATTAGGTCGCTGACCCTTCCTTTATAGCTTTCCAAAACCCTAAATCATGCTGAAACCCTAATTCACTGTTGATTTCCAAAACCCTAAATCACTGTTCAAACCCTAATTCATTGTTGACTTCTATTTTTAGCTCATAATGACTTAAAAGTGCTTTTAACCCTTTTTAGCTCAATGTCACTTTCTGAATATAACACCTGTGACTGGAGTGACCTCTAGTAACCCTGTTTACCCCTCTTTATTCCTGTCTATAGTCTAACGAGGTGGTTTATACCATTAAGCCTCCTCTCTGGAGCTCCTATTTGGAAAGGGACATTACAGTCCTCCCTTCCCGAAATTGCTTGTCCTCAAGCAATACTAGTCCAGGGTGCTACAACACCTGCTCACTCTCCCAAGTAGTGTCCTCTACTAGAAGCCCTCTTCATCTGATCAAACACTCTCTGATGACCCTGCTCCTTAGTTTGTGCTCCCGAAAATCCAAAACCTCCTCCGAAACCAACTCCAACTGTCCCTCCTCATCTAACAGGGGAAGCTCCTCTAATGTGCTAATGAATTGTCCCACTACCGTTTTTAGGCAAGACATGTGGAACACATTATGAATCTTGCTCCACTCTGGAAGCTCTAGCTCGTAAACAACCTTGCCTACTCGGTGCATGATCCTGTAAGGACCATAAAATCTAGGCTTGAGCTTCTTGGCCCCACTCTTCTTCATAGATAACTGTCTTTAGGGTTGGAGTATCAAGAAAACCAAATCTCCAACCTCAAAGATGCACTATATCCTGTGCCTGTCCACACTTATCTTCTGTTGGTTTTGCGTCGTCTGCATGTTCTCTTTCAACAACTTGAGAATCTCTTGACTCTCTATGATCCAATCCTTGGCCTTGGGAGCTCTTTTCTCCCTGAATACCAAGTCTACCAAAGTGGGAGCATCATATCCGTACAATGCTCGGATGGGTGTCATACCAATATTGGACATGTGGAAGGTGGTGTTGTAGTAATGTTCTCCTAAATGTAACCACTTTACCCATGTTCTCTGTTGTCCTCCTACACAGTTCCTCAAATAACCTTCAACCCACTTATTGACAATCTCAGTCTTCCCATCTGTCTGAGGGTGATAGTTGGTGCTAGGTGTCAACTCTATCCCCACCAACTGAAACAAAACTCTCCAAAATATCCCTATGAACCGACTATCCCTGTCACTGACAATGTTCTTTGGCAACCCATGAAGTCTGAAGACCTCCTTGAAGAAAAGCTCGGCTACCTGAACTGCACTGTACTCTATCGGTATGGCATAGAAGTGAGCAAACTTGGTCAATCTGTTGACCACTACATAGATACAGTCCTTACCATGGACCTTGGGTAGACCCGTGATGAAGTCCATAGATATACTCTCCCATTTCTTCTCTGGTATGGGGAGTGGCTGACGTAGCCCTGCTGGAAGAGCATGCTCTGACTTCTTCTATCGGCAAGTCACACACTCACTGACGTGTCTCATAACATCATGTTTGAGGCCCTTCCATGAGAACCTCTCTCTGATCTGTCTGTAGGTTTTGAAAAACCCCTGATGGCCTTCTAGAGGTCAATCATGAACTACGGTGAGGATCTTCTTCTTAAGCCCTGAATTTGGCACCAAGTAGACTCTATCCTTGTAAAATATGACATCGTCAAAGACCCTATACTGGTCATCCTGTATCTTCCCATCCATCACCTCACAAGCGAACTTGTTCTTGGAATATTCCACTAACAAGTGGGATTTCTAATCTGTTGAAATCTCCATCAAAGAACATGTCGCAGGTGTCCTCGATAGTGCATCAGCCACAATGTTCTTCTTCCCCTTGACATACTCTATGTCAAAGTTGAATGCCTGTACCTTCGTCACCCATTTCTGTTGGTGCTCACTGAGTTCCTTCTGCTCAAGGAAATACTTCAAACTGTTGTGATCGGTCTTGACCACGAATTTGCTGCCCACCAAATATTGTATAACCTTGGTCAAGGCATGCATGATTTCCAACATTTCCTTGTCATAAATGTAGTACAACCTCTCAGGTTGACTAAGCTTCTAGCTCTCAAATAAAATGGGGTGTCCTCTCTGCATCAAAACTGCACCGATCCCTTCGCCGGATGCGTCACACTCTAGTACAAATGGCAAGGTGAAGCCTGGTAGTGCCAACACTGGACAAGTGCCCATGAATTCCTTCATGTGATCAAAGTCTTCCTATGATTTCTCGGTCCATATGAAGGCCCCATGCTTGGTACGATCTGTTAGCGGTGCTCCAAGCCGAGAAAAACCCCGGACAAACCGCCTGTAATAGCTGCATAGCCCAAAGAAGCTCCTCAATTCTGTCATGTTCTTGGGCGTCGGCCAATCCAGAATGGCCCTGATCTTCTCTTGGTGAACCTGTACCCCCTGTGCACTGATGATGTGGCCTAAGTAAAGCAACTCTGTCATACCAAAATTGCACTTGGACTCTTTGGGATATAATGACTGTGCCTCCATGATGCTCAATACCTCATCCAAGTGCCTCATATGCTCTTGCCATGACCGGCTATAGATCAAGATGTCATCGAAGAAAACCAAGACTGATTTCCTTAAATGATCCCTGAATATATGCTTCATGCAAGACTGGAATGTAGCGGGTGCATTGGTTAGCCCAAATGGCATAACCAGGAACTCGAAGTGTCCAAAATGACATCAAAATGTCGTCTTCTTTATGTCCTTCTCTCGGATGTTGATCTAATGATATCCAGAGCGTAGATCAATTTTTGAGAATAAAACTGCCCCATGCAGTTCATCCATCAACTCATCAATGCGTGGGATAGGGTATCCGTTCTTGATGGTTTTCTTGTTCAAGGCTCGGCAATCAATGCCCATCCTCATGGTGCCATCCTTCTTCATAACTAAGACAACTGAAGAAGAAAATGGGTTGTTGATCGGTCTGATGTGTCCCATCGCCAGCAATTCCTTGATTTCCTTCTCTATCTCATCCTTGAACCTCCTAGGATGACGATAGGGGGGGGGGTGATCATAGGTTCGGCCCCCTCCTCCAACTCAATGGTGTGCTCAAACCCCCTGTCAAGTGGTCTCCCTGTTGGGATTGCCTCAAAGACCTGCTGATGTCGTCCCAATAAATTCTTGATCTCTGTATGGTATTATTGTCGACCTTTTGAATCCTTATGAGTAGTGATCAAGCATTATGTGGCATATGCTACCTCCCCATGTCTGAATATCCTCTCCATCCTCTTGGTTGAAACTTTCTTGGGTGCTCCTATCAACATACCTCTTAGAACAACCTTCTTCCCATCCTGATCTCTGAATCCCATTTCCAAGGTTTGATAGTTGGTAGTGATTTTTCCCAAGGTAATCATCCACTGAACTCCTAACACCATATCTGTGTCCGATAGGTCAACCACATAAAATGTGTCTCTCACTGTGTATTTGCCTAACTTCATCTCTAAGTTTGGAACTCTGTCTAGACACTCCACTGTGTGGCCATCTACTACTACAACATCAAACCCCTCAAACTCCTCTATCTGAAGTTCCCGTCTTGATACTAGTGAAGCGTTGATGAAGTTGTGGGTGGTCCCACAATCTATCAGGGTGATTTCTCATTACCCTTGAATAATCCCTCTAATACGGAGGGTATCCTATGTGGGAACACCAGAAAGGGTCTCTATGACTCCTCCCTTTGCTGGTTTCCTCCTGTTAGCCTGCTCTAGCGGTTGTGGGACTACTGGAGGATGGGCTCCTACCGGTGTCGGTGGTCTACGGGGAGGTTGATCCTCTGCTAGTGCTGACTCCTCCTCTAAACTAGTGGATCCACTATCTTGATCCTCCTCCTCACTATCCACGTTGTTTGCTACTACCTCAATATAATGAATCTCTCCCTTTCCCATGCACCTGTGGCCTGGGACCCAAGGATCTCTGCAGCTGAAGAAAAGCTTCTTCCTCATAAGCTCTCACCTAGTCTCATCATCCAACTTCTCCTTGCCCTTCCATTCTCTCTGGAATGGCTTCCTATCTCGATCCCTCTGGGGCACAAATGGTTTGGAGAAATATTTAGTCTTTGGCACTAAGTCTGCCAGATCTCGAGTGCGAAGGATGGAATCTTGCAAAGTGGGAGGCTTGTATGCCTTCAACCATCCTCTCAAAGGCTCTGTGAGTCCTTCTGTGAATAGCATGATCAGCCTGGGCTCTGATATATCTATCACTACCACGGCTACCCACTGAAACTATGTGATGAACGCCTCTGCTGTGTCAGTTTGTCTCAACTGGGCTAGATCCCTAAAGTGTATCTCGGGATCTTTTCTTTCAAACCTGTCCATGAGCCTATCTGTAAACTTCCTATAGGAGGTGATGCGACTGTGACCCAATGTCACTAGTCCATCATACCACCACTCGTGTTCCTCACCCTTCAAGTGTAAGGTCACGAAATTTATGGCCTCTGTCTTGGTCATCTGGTTGAGCTTGTAATACATGTCTAGCTTCTGTACCCAAGCTTTGGCGGTGTATTTGGATGATCTGTTAAAAGAATGGATGGTGAGTTTCCCAACTTTTCGGATGAAATTGAGGTTATGCCCCTACTGTTGTTGTGGTCCTCCCCTCTGCGGCTCTCTGGGGCGGTTCCTGAGTCTGAGTCCACAGTACTTGACTAAGTTCATGTCCTGATGTAAGTCATGACCCAATGCTATGTACTCCCTCCTATACTCTGCAATGTCGTCAACATGAGTGGGTGGCCTCTGTGCTATCAGTGGCGGTGTTGCTACCGGGGGTGCCCTCTGGAAACTGGGAAACAAGGGTCTAGGAACCCTACTCACAGAGGTGTATGTGTGAGAGGGTGACTGGGGTCTACTTCCTACTCCCGAGTTCCCCTGTGTTGCATGCAGGACTTGTGTATTTGGGGTGCCCACTCTAGCCAATCTATCAACCACCTGTGCCAAGGACTGAGACATGGTCCGTTGACTAGCTAACGTATCGTTGATAACCTGCATGAAAGTTGCCTCTGGATCTACGGGGGACTTGCCACTGCCCTCTGGTCGCTCATATCTGTCTCCTAGCATCCTCTCTACCTCAATCTCAACCTCATGCTCTTCCTATCTCTCTTCTTCTCGATGTGCCTCTTCCTCTTCCTCTGAGCTAGGTGGAAAAGGGGGAAAATCAGGACTATGCCTTCTTTCCTGATGCCTATTGTAAGTGACATATTCGTCAGCTACGTGTTCACAACCCTTTGGTTCTTCTGCTGCACTCATTGTATTTAGTCACAGATTGGCAGGACTAAAGCTCTAATACCACTGTAATGTTCCTGACTTGGCTAGTCTAGGAAACATTGCTAATGTGTGTGTAGGATCAAAGGTTTACAACATATAAATGATCATACAAATAATAAATGTGACAAAGGACTGCAAAGTTGTATTATGATATCTCTGTGGATTACAAAATGGTTGAATGCGGCTGAATAAACTGACAATACTCGACTAGATCAATAGACAAAGGATCTTAGCCGGAATACAAATAAGCAATTGTCGCTGAATTAAATAACAACACTTGGCTAGATCAAAAGACAAAAGGATCTTAGCCGGAATACAAATAAGCAACTAAAAGATAATACCTGGAATATGGGAGCACTGCGGAATCAATGAAGAATGATGGAAGACCTGGATGATCTTCTCGATGACTAGGGTGTGTCTTTCAACACCAAAATCAACCAACTGGTGTCTTCCTCCTGGAATACACTGAACTATCTCTCTTGAGATGCACCTCTTCTCCTCAATGACAAGTCATAATCTGCATAATGATGAATTAGGTCACTGACCCTTCCTTTATAGATTTCCAAAACCCTAAATCATGTTGAAACCCTAATTCACTGTTGACTTCCAAAACCCTAAATCACTATTGAAACCCTAATTCAATGTTGACTTCTATTTTTAGCTCATAATGACTTAAAAGTGCTTTTAACCCTTTTTAGCTCAATGTCACTTTTCGAATAAAACACCTATGACTAGAGTGACCTCTAGTCACCCTGTTTACCCCTCTTTGGCCTTGGCTATAGTTTAACAGGGTGGTTTAGACCATTAAGCCTCCTCTTTGGATATCCTATTTGGAAAGGGACATTACAAGGTATATCAACAATCCAGGTAAGGAACAATGGGAGGCAGTAAAGTGGATTCTCATGTATTTGAGAGGTACTTCTACTCATGCATTATGTTTTGGAGGTTCAGACATTGTTCTACAGGGATATGCTGATTTAGATATGGCAGGTGATAAAGATAGCAGGAGGATCACCACGGGCTATGTTTTTACTGTAGATGGAACAACGGTAATTTGGATTTCAAAACTACAAAAGGTTGTTGCACTTTCAACAACAGAAGAAGAGTATATTGATGCTACAGAGGCTAGTAAAGAAATGATTTGGTTACATAGGTTTATGGAGGAATTGGGAAAGAAGCAGGAGAATAGTAGGTTGTACTGTGACAGTGAAAGTGACATTCATTTTGCAAATAAATCAACCTTCCATTCAAATACTAAGCATATACAACTCAGGTACCATTTCATATGATCCATATTGGAAGATGGACATTTGAAGTTGGAAAAGATACATACTAGCCAGAATCTTGCATACATGTTAACAAAGGGAGTAACCATGAAGAAACTGAGTTCCTTCTCATTTTCATTTGGCCTTCCAGCATAAAGGTGAAGATGAGAAATTTTCCAGGTCCAAGAAGGATCATAGTCCAACAGATACAATAGAGGTGGAGTTGTTGAGATCAGTCTCCAAGTGGGAGATTATTGGTTGTGGAGCCTGATTATCTTCCTGATTCATAGGTATTTGTTTTCAACCATTTTTATACCCCATGAAGATTGTACACCCCTCCACGTGGGGGGCATTGCAGGGTGGGGTCCGGGGAAAAGTGCCCCCCCAAAGGAAAAATTACCTTGTAAATGTATATTGTAATTTCATAGTAAATATGGACCGTTCATTGTAAGGTCACATATCTGACGATATAATTTATGTTAGGGTTTTTCCCTATAAGGAAACCCTCTTTTATGACGGAATTATATTGTGGTTGTGTATCATTGCGAATATTGTGTTTTGAGAGAGGATACTATGAGAGAAAGAAGAGGAAGTTACATCGGGTGTACTGTAGGTTGTATCCCTTCATTTTGTTGGATAATAAAAAGGAAGGACCTGAAAATTTCTCTGGTGGACGTAGCCCACACTAGGTGAACCACATATATGTGTGTCTTTATTGTATTGTGTATCTTTTGTGTTTTATTTCCGCATTTGTTTAATTGTATTGCTCCACGATCCTGTTTTTTTAACAAATCCAAGTGAGACAATCCATGCCATATTTCTTACTTTGAATGGTACCTACAACCACTTCAACATTCTTCATGACACCAACCAAATGGGAAAACAAAGACAACTCCCAACACACACCCATGAATTTCCCGTGCACTAATCAACCGAGTGGCCAATTAAATTTCCATTAAAATGATATTTTATGCACATACCCAAGATTGTGAGTCAAGGCATGACTCAAGGTAGATTCTTTCACTTTCACAATGAAAGATGTCAGATATTTTTTAGTACATTAAAGAAATTTGGATCTCTCTCCATCATCTGCATTTGAGTATGTGAGTAGATCAAGAGTATTAATTCATGCATGTTTCCAAGTTAGAACAAACAATGGAGTTGGTTTTCCTTCATTTTCATTTTGAACTATTGATGTGTATGTTGGATTAATCATTTCCTCTAGGATTGGACCACTCTCTCTCCCAATTAAATGAAGTTCATCCACAATGAAAATACTAACTTTTTGAACCATTTTTTGATGCTTCCATATCTGAGATAAGGCATCCCATTTCTCTGATGTGCATACTATTATCTAACCCTTTTCAAGGAGCATCAAATCAGTTGCAGATTCACCTGTCATTTTGTCTACTTTTAGTTCTATTCCATTGCCAAATTTTAGTTCCCAATCCTCATCTCTCTCTTTGGAAATATAGACATATTGAAATACACTTTATGTTCCTTTCTAATGAAATTGTAGTAAATATAACTCAACACAATTAGTCTTCTCAGTACTAGTAGGAGTTGTGACTAAAACATTATCATTTGTGTTATACAGCATTGTAAATACCTGAGTTCAAATAGGATTGAATTGTCTCAACTATTGATATTGTACTTCATATGAAGTATTTCTTAACATAAACAAAAGAAGTGGCTGGAAGTTTAGAAACTCAGTTGGAGGAAGGTATTAATTCTCTAGAAAAATAAGATGTTTAATAAAACTGGAACTTTTTTTTGCAACCCCAAACACTTATTAGATACTACACAAATAAAGTATTGGGTGAAAGAAAAGAGGGGTGGGGCATTACATCTACCAATGTACACAACACACCAAACTCATGTATGATCTAATGCTCCAAAAACTTTCTTTTGTTCTCCATTGAACCAAAAATAGGTTAATATACAAACAATGGAAAGATCTATATTTATGTCAGGAGTGTTCTAGAAATCATCGAGAATTATGTCAAGAAGGCTCTCGGTAGGATATCTCTTGAATGGTTTACTCTGTATTTTAGTCGACTATCTTTACCTACCACATTTATGGTAGTAATTACATCTCAACACTCCCCCTTAATTACGATTTCTAATATTAACAATAACATGATGGCCTATTGGTCTAAGTCTCAGCTAGGCTTACAACCTTTTACGATCAATTTCAATTTCATCATCCACATGTGTTTCTACACAGTGGGATTCACCTTCTTCAAAAATTGATCTTCTTCTGCTTCAACAAGATATTCCAAAATCTTCAACTTCTTATGTTACAACAAAAACTTCATCAATAACTGAAATGTTGATGGTTATTGATGCTCCTCCCCCTTTCACTGTATTCCAACTCAAAATTTTAGTTCTAGTTGTTACTGCAACTTGAGAAGAATGCTCTCTTACAAGCCTTGAGAGATAATGTTGATGCATAATTCTTCTTGTTTCATTTGTACCAATTTGATGATGGGAGAAGACAAATTGCAATGGATACAACCTTAATCATCTCATGGGTTTTCTATGGGTTACCCTCAACCATTTTACCATATCCATGGTTTTTCCTTGGCTTACTCTTATCCTTACATCTTCAAGGTTTTTCATTAGTGTACCCAAAATCATTACAAGAGGTTTTTTGAATTACCATGAACCATGACAATTCTGACCTATGTATGGAAAGTTTGTACTCACTTTTGAACATTGACTTGTTCCTTGATTCGTTTTTCATGTGGAAGCTTTTCTACATTGGAGGATTTTACCTTGTAGAATATTTTCAACATAAAAGTAATATTCTGCCATTCATACACACTTATCCATCCACAATTTATATGTATATGAGGTTTTGATATTTGTTTTTTCCAACATGTGTGATGATCATGATTAGTGAAGCCACTAATATTGCAAGAACATAAATCCCAACACTTATCTTGTGCATGCCCTTTTCTACCACGATGAGTACAACATTGGTCTTGCTTCTCCAGATATTTTGTTGTAAGTTGTGATCTAAAAATGATATTTCTGCTTTAACAAAGTTAGTATCCCCATTGTTTGTGTTTCCTTCATAACCAAGGCCTTCATTCTTTGGACTTATACAAATATTTATGGGGTTCTTGATGCCTTTCCCATTTTTTCCTAAGCGTTTTCCATCAAAACCCATTTTTTCCATGAGTTTGGACCCAATTCCTTTTGTGTGTCTTTCAAAACTATCGATTTCATCATCTTCAATATGATGTTCATCTTTGGTCACATCATTAAGCTTACCATTATGAAACTCATTTCATGAGAGAGACATATGTATGCCATTAGCATCAACCACTTTTATATTACATGAACTATCTTGCAGATCACTTGTATCACAGATTGCATCACACATTACTTTTTTTTTCACTTTTTTTTTCCAATGTTAACAACACATTTTATTTTTCAAACAACTCTTGCGTCAAAGATTCTATCATTTGATCCTTCTTTTCATGAAGTGATAAAATATCAATCACCTTTTGATTCAATAATTACAACCTTTCCTCTAATTCATTTATGATTTGTGTAGTGAGACTAACAAATTCTTGATAGACCTTGTCTTTACATACTTTGAGTTCAAAGATTTTTTCCAATAATGAATTATTAATTCCTACTAGCTTGTCTATTATTTGGGAAGCATAAACAAGTTTTTTCTGAAGTAATTCTACTTCTTGATTAGCATGATGTATTCTTTTCCCCCCTTTACCCATTTTAAATGATTCACGGTCGCTTTTAGAGTATTTGTTTATTGACGAGAGGGCAAGATTTAACCACAAATTTTGTTGTATAAACACATACACACACAAAGAAAGAGCTACAGCTCCCATAAGATCATGTACCCATATTTCATACTTCAACAACAATATAGGGGTATTGGGTACCACCAAGCATGCACCCCAAGGTGTTCTACTTTACCTTCAAACTTGAAACCTTGTTTTCAAATAAGGACTCAACCACTTTTTATTTTTATTTTTTATGAAATTAAATACAAAGAAGGTGCAACACTTGCACAATTACAAGCAAACTTCTCTTTTCAATATGGGATGAATGAAAAATGACCACTTTTACAATTTTGTCTTATTTCAACACATTCTCTTATATTTCTTGGCTTTGACTTGCTTTTGTGCTCAACTCCTTACATTAATTCCATGCTCATTCCATGAGAAACCTTTTCCCTTTTATATAAATATGTGTACAAATAAAAAAAGCATTTGACTCCCTTTGAGGAGAAAACATGTACAAGCTACTTCCACCATGTGGGGTCGATTCACTCATTGAGCACGATAATTCATTCAAGGAAAAAACCACAATTTCACATGGATATCCTTGCTCACTACCAATTTCTCACTAAATTCTCTTCAAAATAGCTAGCTGACAAGGTTCAATCCTTAATTCTAAGTGAATAAATAATGGGGTAGAATTTAGGGATTAATTCCAAAGAATAAGATGGACATAATTTTGACTCTTAATTTTATATGGATAACATGTTGGGAAGTATTCGGCCCTCAAAAATTATAATCCAAAATGTATAACCAAAAAATAAGAAGAAATAAGTACCAAGATCAGGAAAGAAGTCCAATAAAACTAATATTCTTTGATACTTGGTCTAGCCTGTTGCTCCATGGCTCTGTCTCTCTATCTCAAGGATACAATGGAGTTGTCCACCTCTTAACAAACAGATCCCCAAGTTCATCCTCAGGATGGCCAACTCGAACCTCTGCAAACCTTTACAACTGCAATAGGCACCCTACTCCTCTTATTTGCAAGATATAAAATCCCTCACACTTCGAACCCCTCGTGTCGTTGCAACAAGGCACTGAAGGCAATGGATGAAATAGTGATGAAATCTGACCACAAGGCGACGAGAAAAACCATGGATCTTGTTGAGCTCCATTTTTTTCATACTTTCCACCATACAAATACACTCATCATTACACATTCTCCCTTCATTTCATTAATAATATATCACTAATTACACCATAAAACCCCATTATCTCTTGTTATTCATCCTATGTGGGTAATACATAATTTTCCATATTTTTAGTCATTAAAAGGATGATTATACAATAGTTTTGTTGATGATGGTTTAATCCTATGTTTCTATGTCCAAGCAACATGTTCTATACTATTCAGGTTCCGGTATATGCACTGTCCATGTTCCTGTACCTGTATTGTTCCTGTTCTAGTACTCGCATTGCAAGTCATCCGATACTCCAAGTCATCTGATACCATAAGGTTCTACAGTCATATGGTACCTGCAAAGTCATTTGGTACCCACACTCCATGTCATCGAATACTCTGCAGTGATCCGTTACTACCTTTGCATTCATCCGGTACCAGTTCTCTGCCTCTTCCGGTACCAGCTTCATTCGGTACCAAATTGTGCCTATTCCGGTACTAGCTCCATCCAGTACTACCATCGCGTTGGTCCGGTACCCATAATCATGACTTTGTTCATCTGGTACTAAACAATTGGCTGCAAGATTATGGTACTAATTATTCTAATCCGGTACCAATTGTTCTAATCTGATACCCACTGTGCTAATCTGGTACTAGAAATACTTCAAAATTTTGGAAATCTTCTAGAGGAAAATCGGGTACATGGGTTTTGTCCAGAGCCACGTTTACATGCGGAATCATGAGGCAGAATTCACCCAACTCACATGTGTGGACCTCCATCTCAGGGGGAATGATTCTGCTAAAATTATTGAAAAACTCAAACTGCCAACTTGCGCCTCGATTTCCATGCAGGTGGAATCAGATCTAGAAATTCTACGAAATGGGTTTTGTCTAGAATATGGAAAATTGAGTAACACATAATCCGTTTTTCAAAATTAGAATTGGTTTGGAAGACATGGGTGGGGGACTAACTCGAATCTGCCCAAATTGCAATAAAACCCAGATTTTTGAGGATTTTATCTAAAATTGTAAATTTGAAATCTAAGCATTGGGATTCGGTCCCATACACTTCTCAATGATTTTTCATGTATAAATAAGCCTCATAGGGCTATGAGAAATCCAATTATCATTATGGGACATTCATTAATAGTTAAGGTCAGAATGTTATTGTGAGAGTGATCTTCCCTTTTGTAATTTCTGAATTTGATGAAATGAAAGAGTTATTGCTCCTCTGCATGGTTCCATGAATTCGAGTGATCTGATTTCTTTCAAGCAACAATCACCACCTCGGAAGGGCTCCTCAGAGTGAGTAAGTGTTTCCATGTTTCATTTATTTAGTAGTTAGATTTTATTTCATTTACATTTTTTTAATTTTTGTTCATGTGTAATTTGATTTTTTATAGATCATGATTGATTGTAATTTCAATTTCATTTTATGAATTCATGTTTAACAAACACTCAGATTTCAGTGTGTGTGTTATTGTTTCATCTATAACCATTGATCACAGTCTATAAACATTGAGAAGTGTTTCCATGAAACAGAGTATGAGAATTTCATAGTTAATTAATGCAAAGATAAACCATAAGTTGCTCACATGATGATTTGATTATTCTCATTACACTTCAGCACATTGAGATCACAGGTTTGATTTCATTACTTTGAGGATTTTAAGTAAGCTGTTAGAACTCTGATTTCATAAAAAAAACATAGAGCTCTCAATGAATTTCTGTCTCAGGCATTCTGAAATGCAAAATCAAGAAACAACCCTGATAAATATGAATTGAATGGGAATGATTATAGATCAGCCTACAAAAAAATTTCCGGAACCAAATCTAATTTTTAATTTGCAAATTGGTTGTGCATTAAATAAGAGGAAAAATAACTGGGTTTGAGAAAAGAGAAACATTCTAGCATACTTATAAACAGAGAAGTATTTATTGCCAATAAATAAATTGATCATCATTTATATACAATGGAACAAATCAAAATTCTGAGAAGGAAACTTGATGGAGAGTTGACAGTTAGTTTGATTGAGTTTCTAGAGTGATTGGGTATTATGATAAGTCATTATTTCAAGGGTGTGGTTGAAGAGTTAGTACTTTGTTTTACATATTATTTGATTGAGTACTCAGTTTGTATAAGTGGTTTGTCTTACGAGTTTAATTACTAGCCTTTAGATTTCAAGTTGAGTTGATAAAGCTTAGTAATCTATTTTGGTTTGGTTTGAAAGTCAATTTGAGGGTACTCTGTTTACAACATATTTGGTTTCATTATAGATTTTGGGTACCAGTTTGCATTATAATTTCTTTTATAAATTTCAGAAATTTAGTTGATTAAGTGAATCTTAGGTGTTGATTGAGTTTGATGATTTTGAGTTTCCCGCACTTAATTTTATTTCCCGTACCTTTGGATTCCTTGCACTTTACCTTCACATAGTTACAATCACCAATAGACAGATTAAAGGTCTAACTCATGAGATATGGCCTTCCCGCATTGGAATTCTTCATAAGGTGTTAGTTTCTATTGTGAATTTCATTTTTGTTTGCTTGTTTCTTTTATTGCATTAAAGTGTGGATCCGCTATAGGAAATAATCATTGAAGGACAGAAGACTTGAGTAAGCTACTCACAATTAATCACACGAACATCTCCCCGAGTGCTTGAAAGACTGTGATATAAACCTTTATAGCACTAAGTTATTCCTACATCCCAGTGATGAATCCTTAGTGTTAATTTGTTGCAGTGTGGGTTTGAAGATTGTTTTGTCAGCTTTAGATTAGGCTAGACTAGGCTCTGATCCTGCGTTTCTTGTGCCTACACCTCGAAGCTTACGAGCCCCGATTGATAATTAAATGTGGGAATTAATAGTGCATATATTTAGCCCCAACATTTTGGTGTCGTTGCTGGGGAGGTTGTAAAGGGATTAGAGCATAGGTAAGTTGTTTTTATTTTTCCAAAGCCTTGAGTGTTCCTTTCATGCAAGTGTGGTTCTTTTCATGCAATTGTGTTTCTTTGCATGCAAGTGTGGTGTGATTTTAAGGACGACCTAAGGGCGGAGATAAGACGATAAGATGTGAGGGAAGAGACCATGCATCTACTTTAGTGGGGTTACTCCAAAGTTGGGTTGTCCTCTTCCTTTCAGTAGTTAGAATTTGTGTTTTATTAGCATTAGCTATTTTTATATATATGAGAAGAGAAGCTAACTTGTGTGAACAGATAACTCGGTGACAACAAGGTCCTAGTAGCACGGTGGCACTTCAAGTATATAATCGGTTTGCTTACATTTTATTTTAGTTTTCTTCTTTTTATTTCTTTAGGGTTAAAAAAAATAAAAAATTGGGCACTGTAAGAACCCCCCCTCTACACTAATCCATGTGTGAAACAGGACCCATCAACCAACAACAAGAACTCAAAGATGATCAAGAGTTTAACAGAACTCTCTCAAATCCTAGCAGTAATTGGGATCTCTGCCTCTCAGGAAGAGAAAATCTTGACAATAGTCAAGAACCTATCTGCCTCTCCGAAAGTGATAGAAGAAGAAGAGTTCCATGAGCTACATCCACAAGAAGATATAAAAACCTTTTGTAATCACTCTTTCCAACCTATAGGAGAGACTAAAGAATCATGGACCACATTCGATGGAGAGCCACCATTAGAACCTGAGATCGAGGAGTTCTTGACATACATATCGTCAGATCCAGTATGCATCTAGGAGACAAACCATTCAAAAGAAGATGATCTGCGTGGCATGATAGAGGGAGACATGCAGAGTGGTATAAATGATGAAGTGAACCAAGAACATGAAGATTACATTGAACATTGGTTCCAGACAACAACAAGATTGAAGCACCACTCTCTTCTTCAACAACTCTCCACATCATCATCAAAGAAGTTGGTTCTTCGTATTCTGGTATACATTAAAGCTTATCTTTCTAACTCGAGCATGAATGTGTTTCTACCCCTGTTACACACATGGTTACATTCGAAATATTCTTACACGTGAAATTTAATTCTTGTTCTTTGATAGGATAGAGTAAAAGTTGCATGTTAGTTAACCTAGTTCTAAATAAATGCAACATTTTTTTTGTGTTTCTTTTCAAATAAATAAAATGAGATGAAGATAATATTGGTGATCTAACATCAAAAACCAAAACAACTTAAGATATTTCTTCTTATTATTACATGCAGATTTCGGACTATTAATAATAACAGTTGCTCATAAGCCTAATCTTTAAAATATTATGGGGATTTACAAAATCTTTAAGGTATACTTAATGATGCCCATAGGTAACTTGTACATCCTAGTTTCATATTAGAACTTGTTATTCAAGCATTCTTATCAAATAGTAGCAGGAGAGTGAATGAAACTTCTACTTGTGAGGGAACACAATCTTATATGGAGAAGATGAACTTGGGGACTAGAGACACCTTTAGGTCATTTTCTCATGGCCTCATCCACCACACATTAAGTAAGTTTGACCATGATATGTCTGTCGACTAATCTCGATACATAAGTCTATTTTTCATACGAACAATCTTTTATGGGCAATCTATAAAATATCTTCCAACTCAATACCATCCCATCCTGTAAAAAGGTTTTCAAAGATGCTCCCCCATTCACCCATGCGAAAGCAATCTATAAATTCTATCTTAAGGGTAAAGATTGGGACAAGAGCCTTTGATGGAAAATGGGTGTAAGAGGCTAACCCATCGGGATACTGAACAGGTCTGTTGGCAACGGGTACCAACCTGTGGTATAACTAGGCAAACCCATCAGGGTACTGAACAAGCTCGTGGGCAATGGGGCATTCTGCCTAGGAAGGATATTTCTTAGATGTCAAAATTACCCCATCGAAGTACTGAACAGGCTTGCTGGCAATGGGTTCTAATTTTGATGTCTTTCATTATGCCTAATCTATATTTGTCCGTATGAACAATATACTTGTGTAAATCGTTAAGAAAAAGCATGCATGGTTGAACAAAAGGCTAATGAACCTCATCTAATTGTCATTTGAGAATGTCTATAAGATGGTCTTAAGACCCCGTCATTCATACCCAGGATGTCATTGTCCTATAGGTGGGACCCATAAGTGTAGGAGTCTAATAAACTCAAATGCGAACTTTATCAATATCACTTGAATGACATAGATTCTTTGAGAAATTAAACAGGGATGACTGGTTTCCTATCGGTCTCTCATTTATTAAAGACCACATATCTCCTCATGTGCTCTTGTTTAAGGAAAAGAGGAAAAATCCCCCATCATAATTTACATGGTTTCTTGAGCATACAACTGTTAACGATTGATGAAATTGTATGTAATAGGTAATTTAGAAATTTCCTTTATGCTTGTAATATTTTAAAATAAATTTCATTTCTGAATTTACAAGCATGAATACAGTTTAATTTTTGGTTGTTTCTTCAAAGCATGGCATCAATGTATATTTCTTCTCTCGTAATAATAATATTGGTTTAGTTCTTTTAGATTTTTTTGTTCCAGTACTGCTGATACATAAGCCAGTAGGTTTCTGTGCCAACAGTACAGAAATTTAAATCTTTTTCGAGGGTACTTTTTGCAGGATATTTTCAGCATCTCTCGGCTCTAGCATACTTCATTTCTCTCCTTCAGTCAACATGCACCAGTTCCACATAGTCCACTTTCAGCTTGCAAAAAATTTATGTGCTAATGAGAGTTTGCATGAGGACATGCAAACCAACGGGTTTGGGGGAGAGAGAGAGACATAAGGAATATCAATAGATCAACATTCATTAACTCTCTCTCCTAGATATCCATCAGTTCTCAGCCTTGCTCCACTTCATCTTCAGATTTCAGCAGTCTACATCATGATTTTGCAGACATTTTGTCCCGTTCTGCATAGTTCACGCTTCAACATGCATTAGAATTCAAAGCAAGGGTAACTTGAGGTAAAACTGTTATAAATATTTTTAATTTACTAAGAACTTGGAAAACATGATGCATAACCACTATTACCCACTCCACACTCCACTATGCATTATCACAACTACTCAGTAAACCCTCCATATTCACTCTACGTGTTGTAATGAACAATATACTCTGATGATAAGACCAAGTAATGAAAAGAAAATATGTGGTATACAAACATAAAGCAACATCTATAGTGTCTTCTCTTCGTACATCATAAAGAATTTTTAAGTCATCTCAAAGAGGATGAAGTCATTTTTTCCTATCCAAGCAAAGAACCAAAAAATAAATATTGGTCTTAAAATTGATGTCCAAGTTCACACGGCCACCATCACCAACGTTTTATAAACCATTCTCCATATGCACATCATTCACCATCACTCTGATACCTCATCCACTGCTTGTCCTCCATTTTTATAATAATTTTGTTCCTCTATTTGAAATCAATCTATGGAAGTTTCCAAAGTGTCATTCCACAAGAACTAACACCTACACAAAAGAAACAATGTCACATAAATCTATAAGCAGAGTATCATAAGTTCCTCACCTTGTTTGCATGAGGACATGCAAATCCTTGGGTTTGGGCGTGTGTTGAGCTCCAGTTTTGTCATACTTTCCACCATACAAATACACTCATCATTACACCTTCTCCCCGCATTTCGTTAATAATATATCGCTAATTACACCATAAAACCCCATTATCTCTTATTATTCATCCTATGTGGTTAATACATAATTTTCCATATTTTTAGTGATTAAAAGGATGATTATACAATATTTTTGTCGATGATGGTTTAATCCTATGTTTCTATGTCCAAGAAGCATGTTTTGTATTGTTCAGGTTCCGGTATATGCATTGTCCATGTTCTGGTACCTGTATTGTTCCTATTCTAGTACTCGCATTGCAGGTCAATCCGATACTCCAAGTCATCTGATACCACAAGGTTCTACAGTCATCTGGTACCTGCACATTCATTCGGTACCCACACTCCATGTCATCGAATACTCTGCAGTGATCCGTTACTACCTTTGCATTCATCCGGTACCATCTCTTTGCCTCTTCTTGTACCAGCTTCATCAGGTACCAAATCGCGCCTATTTCGATACTAGCTCCATCCAGTACTACCATCGCGTTGGTCTGGTACCCATAGTCATGAATTTTTTCATCTGGTACTAAACCCCTGGCTACAATATTCTGGTACTAATTATTCTAATCCGGTACCAACTGTTCTAATCTGGTACCCATTGTGCTAATTCGGTACTAGAAATAATTCAAAATTTTGGAAAGATTTTAGAGGCAAATCGGGTACATGGGTTTTGTCCAGAGCCACATTTACATGCAGAAATGTGTGGCATAATTCACCCAGCTCACACATGTGGATCTCTAGCTTAGGGGGAATGATTCTGCTAAAATTATTGAAAAACTCAAACTGCCAACTTGCACCTCGATTTACGTGCAGATGGAATCAGATCTAGAAATTCTACGAAATGGGTTTTGTCTAGAATATCGAAAATTGAGTAACACGTGATCCGTTTTTCAAAATTAGAAGTGGTTTGGAATATATGGGTGGGGGACTAACTCGAATCTGTCCAAATTGCAATAAAACCCAGATTTTTTAGGATTTTATCTAAAATTGTAAATTTGAAATCTGAGCATTGGGATTCGGTCCCATACACTTCTCAATGATTTTTCATGTATAAATAAGACTCATAGGGCTATGATAAATCCAATTATCATTATGGGACATTCATTGATAGTTAAGGTCAGAATGCTATTGTGAGAGTGATCTTCCCTTTTGTAATTTCTGAATTTGATGAAATGAAAGAGTTATTGCTCCTATGCATGGTTCTAAGAATTCGAGTGATCTGATTTCTTTCAAGCAACACTCACCACCTGGGAAGGGCCCCTCAGAGTGAGTAAGTGTTGCCATGTTTCATTTATTTAGTAGTTATATTTTATTTCATTTACATTTTTTTAATTTTTGTTCATGTGTAATTTGATTTTTTATAGATCATGATTGATTGTAATTTCAATTTCATTTTATGATTTCATGTTTAACAAACACTTAGATTTCAATGTGTGTGTGTTATTGTTTCATCTATAACCATTGATCACAGTCTATAAACATTGAGAAGTGTTTCATTGAAACAGAGTATGAGATTTTCATAGTTAATTAATGCAAAGATAAACCATAAGTTTCTCACACGATGATTTGATTATTCTCATTACACTTCAGCACATTGAGATCACAGGCTTGATTTCATTACTTTGAGGATTTTAAGTAAGTTGTTAGAACTCTGATTTCATAAAAAAAACATAGAGCTCTCAATGAATTTCTGTCTCAGGCATTCTGAAATGCAAAATCAAGAAACAACCCTGATAAATATGAATTGAATGGGAATGATTATAGATCAGCCTACAACACAAATTCCAGAACCAAATCTAATTTTTAATTTGCAAATTAGTTGTGCATTAAATAAGAGGCAAAATAATTGGGTTTGAGAAAAGAGAAACATTCCAGCATACTTATAAACAGAGAAGTATTTATTGCCAATAAATGAATTGTTCATCATTTATATACACTGGAACAAATCAAAATTCTGAGAAGGAAACTTGATGGAGAGTTGACAGTTAGTTTGACTGAGTTTTTAGAGTGATTGGGTATTATGATAAGTCATTATTTCAAGGGTGTGGTTGAAGAGTTAGTACTTTGTTTTACATATTTTTTGATTGAGTACTCAGTTTGTATGAGTGGTTTGTCTTACAAGTTTAATTACTAGCCTTCAGATTTCAAGTTGAGTTGATAAAGCTTAGTAGTCTATTTTGGTTTGGTTTGAAAGTCAAATTGAGGGTACTCTGTTTACAACATATTTGGTTTCATTATAGATTTTGGGTACCAGTTTGCATTATAATTTCTTTTGTAAATTTCAGAAATTTAGTTGATTAAGTGAATCTTAGGTGTTGATTGAGTTTGATGATTTTGAGTTTCCCGCACTTAATTTTATTTCCCGTACCTTTGGATTCCTTGAACTTTACCTTCACATAGTTACAATCACCAATAGACAGATAAAAGGTCTAACTCGTGAGATATGGCCTTCCCGCGTTGGAATTCTTCCTAAGGTGTTAGTTTCTATTGTGAATTTCATTTCCATTTGCTTGTTTATTTTATTGCATTAAAGTGTGGATCCTCTATAGGAAATAATCATTGAAGGAAAGAAGACTTGAGTAAGCTACTCATGATTAATCACATGAACATCACCCCCGAGTGCTTGAAAGACTGTGATCTAAACCTTTATAGCACTAAGTTATTCCTACGTCCCAGTGATGAATCCTTAGTGTTAATTTGCTGCAGTGTGGGTTTGAAGATTGTTTTGTCATCTTTATATTAGGCTAGACTAGGCTCTGATCCTACGTTTCCTATGCCTGCACCTCGAAGCTTACGAGCCCCGGTTGATAATTAAATGTGGGAACTAATAGTGCATATATTTAGCCCCAACAGATCTGCTACTACCGCCTACAGTGGATTCGATTGTGCGTTCAATACACTAAATGCTTCATGAGCTTATGATCTTCAAAATTTTCTACAACAATCTGGCCATGATCTACCGTTCTTGAGCTCTAATACTAGATTGAAAGCAAAGAGGGGCAGAGTATTATAGCAACAACTGTACACAACAGATCAAACTCATGTATCATCTACTGCTGAGAAAACTTTATTTTGTTCTCCATTGAACCATAAACAATGTTAGGGACCTAACCTCCCTAACCCTCACGTAGATAGAATAATATATTTCCATGTAATAAAGGCCTACATTAGTTAAAAAGGCCTATTTAACAAATTGGAATAAGTCAATGTAAGAAGACCTAATAGAAGCTTCCGCTTCTAGAAGGATCTTCCTCTAGAATGATCTTTAGAAGATACAATTAGTATAAATAAGAGTAGGAGTCATGAGAAGTTTTGTCTTGAGAACTAATGTAATAGAGCGTTGCTCTGCTAGAGGTTTCCCCCTCGAAGAGGTAAGTGAACATTGTTTCCTATCAATAAAGGTATTATTTTGGTGTTGTGGTTTCATCTATTGTGTTGTTCCGTTGTTATTCTCTGCAATATTTTTGTTTTCAACTATTATAATAGATCTAGTACCTTACAAGTGGTATCAAAGCATTTTCCTTGGAAAAAAAATGTGGGCTCTTTTCTTCCAAGGTAGAGACGTATTCTAACATCTTAAAGCTACAAAAGTATGTTTTTCAACGCACAAATCTGTGGAACTACAAGTGGTACTTAAAATCTCATTGTTGGCCATCCTTGTAACCCTTGTTGGTACCCCTTCGAGTGGTAGCACATCAGACATCACCTGTATACGGATCGACCTAGATATCCTGAAGCCCTCCATAGATAAACTGATTGCTCGCCCGACTGTTATAGTTCCATCAAGAAAAACACTCAGGAAGATACTCTCTAGTACTTGGGTAGTCAGGTAGTATGGCTAAGGGTACGGTCTATCCTCCTTAGTTGGTGCCTTGAAATATTAGGCTGAGCACTACTGTTGGACCCCACACGTATATCAGAGAGCAATACTATATGGAAAACCCTTGTCTATAGAAACCCTGAATACCCTAACCCTTAGGATATAAAAGGAAACATAACAGAACAGATATATTGTCGTTCAACTTTACCTCCTACATTCTGGTTGCGAAATTACTACACATTTTTTCCTATTAAGAATTTGGTCCTTTCAACACTGCAATATTTTCAGATCGGAGTATAACTCCGCAAGAGTTAAAAAAAAAATTGGTGCCTTCCCACACCCTTATTTGAGACCTATCCCATTGGACTCCTCTTTTCATCCTAATCATAGTGATGCCTATCAATTTTATCCTTTTTTCCCTGTGGTCCCGATCCCCTTTCTGGCACCCCTACTAGGGACCTATTCCATTGGACTCCTCTTTTCCTCCTGATCACAATGATGCCTATCATTTCTTAGCCTTGTTTTTCTATGGACCCACCCACTATTTTCACTCACCTTTCCCACCTCTTCCTATGTTTTCCCCTCACCATGGCCAACACTCACAACCAAGACCTTGAAACTTGCATAACTACCCACATTGAGTCCAAAATGGACCACCTAAAAGAGGAATTGAAGAAGGACCTCAATTCACACCTTGCTAGCTAGCTTGAATCCGACCTTGAGTCTCAAATTGACTCATTTTCTACCAAGGTATTGGAAAAACTTCCCATTTCTGGAATCCATTCCTCATTTGATCCACCTTCTAACCTCGAAGGTACCATTTCCTCCAATTCCGAGTAGTTTTAGTCCAACCCTTTTCACCTTGATCTGCGTCTTCCACGAGTGAAGATGAACAAATTTGATGGCTTGGATCCCACTGGTTGGGTCACTCAAATGGAATAATACTTCTCCTTGCATGGAATCATTGATGACTTGGCCAAAATTCGTTACAGTGTCCTCTATTTGAACCCTAAACATTGGAAATGGTGGCAATGGCGTCGTAAATCACGCCAAGGATATGTGGCTTAGACCCAGTTTGTGGCTGAAATTCATGACCTCTTTGACATTGATACACACTCCCTAGGATGTCTAAGCAAATTGAAACAGTTAGGTATAGTAGAAGAGTTTATAGCTTCATTTGATCAATTAGCTTTCAAAACAGATGGCATGTATGATACTTTTTTCGAGGAATTATTTATCAGTGGCCTCAAGGATGAAATCAAAGCCCAATTCCTCATGACTCATCCCCAGAATTGGTTGGAAGATACTCAATGTGCCAATAAAGCTCAACATGTTATTTTTTCCCAATATCGCAAACCTTATTTCCATCCGTGTCGTTTCCCTTCCACTCTTTCCCCTCATCCCACCTTGCTCAAGATCCAAAAATTAACCCGGGCAAAAATGGTTGAATGCCAACTCAAAGGAATTTTCTACAATTGTGATGAAAAATATTTTTTGGGACACAAGTGTAAGGAACAAATGGTGTTCATGATCATCTTTGAGGATGTTGTTGAAGATAAGATCGAGGCTTCTCATGCAACCGAGCTACCTGAGTCAACTCTTCTCACTCTACCATCTGATCAACTAGAAGTTGAACCAACCATTTCCATGAATGCACTATGTTAGCACTGAGATTCACCCTCAAATTGAAAGAGGATAATACCAACACCCATCAAATAGGTTTGTAAACATGGATTAATGATAGAAGGTCAAATGGACAAAACTCAACATAGCAATGCTTCAACATAGAAAATCTAGGCTAGTATTGATAAGCAAATGAGGTTTTGGTTAACTTCAGTCAGTGGTTTAAGGATAAATGTGAGTAGATGGAATAATTGGTGAGGAATATGGATAGGTCTGCTATAAGAATCAGGCCTTCTAGCAGCTAGGTGAAGAAAAACACAGTCACAAGAACTTCTTGAACTAAATTTAAAACACTGAAAAACATTTACATCAACATTATAATCAAACATCCATTATAACACAACTATAAAATCTCATAATGATCATCCAATAATGAGAATTCAGAGTAAGAAGAAGCAATATAATGAAAAGAGGTTGACTTATATTAATCAAAATATCTCAGATCTCGTACATAAACCAGAGTATAGCTCTGTTTAGTCAAAATATTACAAAATAAGGAGCTCTGCTCAACCATTCGAACCTACAAATAACATTCTCATGATGTATTTATAATCAAAACAGTGAACAACATCTTGATATGCGAGTTGGCATTTATATCCTAGGATTCTCCACAAATAGATATTAATCTAACATATGTACAAGTGGAACTAACAAACTGCTAGAAACATGGAGCATGTTGGCAACAACTCTAACAAGAAACAAATGACATGATTTGTTGTTGCTTGGGTGCATCTCCTCTAGTGCCATGTTTCCTCCAAGCCTTTGTGATGAGCTCCATTTGCCACTTGTTGATCATTGGTTCCCTCCAAGTCATCAAAGCTAAGAAGAGGCAGTGAATTCAAAAATGTTGACTGTAACAGTGAGTTCGTAGCATCTTTTCGTACCGCAACTGGTAGCATATTTCGTAGCGCCTCCCTCTGTAAAATTGTTATGAAACCGATTTTGTAGCACATTCAGTAGAATATTTTGTAGCGCCCACCTATTAAATTGTTCTGCGATGAATTTTCGTATTGAACTGCCACTTTATGTCTGGCTAATCGATTCCGCAACACTTTCAGTAACGAATCTGCTGAACAATTTGTGTGGATGATTCCGTAGTGCCAAACGCTATGAAATTCTCTGTGTTTTTTGGTTTCAAGCAATGAACCTCAAAAATCCCAAAAAGTCTTATCAGAAGGATAATGAGCATGTAAATGCCTTCAGTAGGTGAAATTATAACACTTCCCTCAAAACTTAAAGCTGCAAAAGTTGATCATCATCAAAAATGGGTCTGTTGTCCTTTCCATTTCATCTTCTCAATCTGGCACTTCTCCTTGTTGCAGTAGAACTTCCCCCTATTACAACAACATTTATTTCTATTGCAGGGGCATTTCTCTCCATTGCAACTTGGGCTAGAACATTTAGATTCCTCTGTGCTAGATCATCCTTTAAGGGCTACAATTCTTCTTTGAGTTTGTTGTTTTGGGACTGTATGCTTCTGTTTTTCCTGTACAAATTCTAAATTTTCCTATGGAGAGGAAAGAATATTCTTGTTGTAACCATATCCAGATCAAGGGTTTCATTATACATGTCCATGATTTCCCTCATCTTCCTCCTCTCAGCCAATCTTTCTCCCTTCAAACGATCAACTTCCTTCCTTGCATCCCTGAGTTGTCTGATCAATATCTTGAAGGTGGGATTATCAAGGGAAGAGGTGATGTTGATGACTTCAAAATGATTCTCAATATTTTCACCCTTACCTTTGTCTCTCTTCTGAACATAAGCTTTGATCATGACCTCAATAGACTTCCCAACAATGTCACTTTTACCCTTGTATTTCTTTGAGATAGAAAACTTGGTTATGACTTTTGTTTCAACAACTTCCTTGTGGGATGATGATCTAGTGAAAGGCCTCCTAACTCTTGTCTCAACTGCTGCAGTAGGTGAAGCAAAATGCAATTTTCTCCCATTTTTGGTTGTATTTTTGGCTGATGAGGGAACTTCCTCTAGTTCAGGTACAGGCTGAGGTGAAATTTCCCTTTGTGGGGAGTAATGGAATTCCCTCTCTTCTTCTTCAATTTCCTTAGGAACTTATTTGTCTTGGGAAATAGGTTTTATCTTTCTCTTTTTGCTTGTTTCTGCTTGGGAAATACACTACTAGTGGCAAATGGATTTTCACCCTAGATTGAGGTGTAGAGGATACATCTAGCTGCAGATTAGCAAAGACAATGAATTGTTCCCAAGTGAGGTTTCTTTTCTTCAATTCTTCCATTACAGGCATCCTGATCAACCATGAGTGGAAAACACTAGTGTCCACATCCTTGGACTTGGCTTGGACCCTATCAGCCATTTTTTCCATACTTATAAACATATAGAAAGGGATATTCATCAAATCCTTTCCCGTGAAGTGTAGAAAAATCCTAATGTGATACTGGTATATCATGTTGAATCTTCCCTCACATGTAAAATATCTCTAGATAACTTTCAACATTTGTTCAAAACCCTCAACCAAGTGGCTCCTAGGCACTCCCTTGGACAAATTAGCTTTCTGATGATCCGGCTTGAGGAAATCCTTAGAGAAGGATGCATTGAGAGTCATAGATTTGAACCACCTTTCCCTAGTATTGGGTATCTCAGTGGTTGTTGCAATGGTGGCCTCAAATACCTCCAACTCTAGGGTTCCTACCTTGGTCTTAGTGCCATCAAATTTTAAATAAAATTCCCTAGCTACTTTAGGGTGTCCCCTCTGCATGTTTTGACAGAAAGATAGGCAACCAACCCTTTGGAAGACCTCCTTGATCAGAGGCTCAACATCAAATAAATGCATGTTAGAAGGCTTAGTCCTGACTACACTCCCACCCTTGTGATATTTATTTTGTTGAGGTGTATCCATTGATAGAAGTAGGAGGTCAAAACATTGTAATGTTATGAGAGGTATAGGAAACCAAATAGAGACAAATGTCTTTAAGTTTTGAAAGGTAGTCCTTATTTGGTCTTTCAGGTATTTCCTCCAATTTACTTCTAAAATAATAAGAGAATGGTTTGATGGATTAAAAAATGGGAAAGAAGCTCCTCTGATAAATTACATGCAAGGAGGTAGCACTGTTCAAGTTTTAGGATGGCATCAAGCCACCATACAAGGTCATCATCATTCTAAGTCAAAGGCTCCTAAAATTTTACTGCAAACAGACTTGGAGATAAAACTATAGGATGAAACCATGAAGGAAAAGAGCCAACTTTGGAGATGTGAGAATAAGTTATGACACTGCATTGACAAAGAATTTGCAGCGCTGGAATAGGGGATCCGTAGCACACTTTTGAAGTGGTTTTTGTAGCGTAGTGTGGATAGAAAGAACCAAGCGTTAAATAGGCACAATAGCTCTGATAGCCGATGATTCAATTTCAATGGAGTAATTTTGATAGTATGCAGATGGTTAAGAGGTTTGTGACAACAGAGGTAAATGGACTGGTAGGTGGAAGAAATCATAGTTGGCAATGCCAAGTGCTACGAAAAGATAAACAAAACCTTAATTGATCTTTGACAGAGCTCGGATGGCTCAAGAAGTACCTGGACACCAAAGCCTGATTATTGATGATCTTCTGAAAGCATGAAGTCATTTGAAACCACCTTAGTCTCCAATTCATCTCATTCATCTGGTTTGTATCATAATCCACAATGTTTTCTAGACTAGTAGTTTCTACAACACCGAGCTAGGAGCAGGATTTCAAATTTTCATAAACAGTTAGAACTCATAAATGACCAAATAAAAATTATTCCTTTTGAAGACAAGGACACTGAAAACAATGAAAAGGCACGACATCAACTTCATAATCACAAATTATGGTAAAGAGGGAGAGTGTACAAAATATGAGCTACGAAAACAACTAGTGAGTTGGCAGCATACTTGCAAAGGTTTGATTTGAATCCCTAATGGGTAAAGGGATAGAGTGGAGAGGTTCAAGCATATGAATGTATGGAGTGACATGTCAGGTTTGTGGAGTCATGGGGTTGATAGTGTTGGCTATCAAATCAAGTGATGAGTCAAGAGTGTAAACCATAAAATAAACCAAGGGGATAAACCATAGGTGTGGGTCAAATATGTGAGACAAGTTCCAACCTTTCATTTATTTAAGTTCTCCTAAGAAAACCATAAGGAGAAAATCAAAGAACAAACTTAAAAAAGACTAATGGGTAAAAATTAAAACCTAAGGAGAAATTTGACCCATGACAAGTTCATGTGATAACAATGGCTCCACAGGGTATGGCATACTCCCTGTGAGCTTCCAAGAACAAGTAACTTCAGTTTCTTATCCTAGGGCTATGGGTTCATTTATTCAATCAGAAAAGAAAAAGAGAAAGTGATATTTACAATGAATGGAAGGCACTCATGGCTTAAGAAAAATACTTTCTTCAAAAAGTGCCCATTGACAGGGCCACCAAAAACTCCAGAATCCTCCAAGTGCTGCAATTTATAAGTATTATTTGAAAATACCTCAGAAATATTTAAAGGACCAAACCACAAGGCTTCAAATTTACCATGTTTTCCTTTGTCTTACTTGGATGCATCCCACTTGAGTACTAGATCTCCCAACTGAAAATATTTTTTGCTTACCTTTTTGTCAAAGGCTTGCTTGATCTTCTGTTGATGGTCCTATGCTTTGTCAAGGAGTTTCTCCCTAGTTTGTTGTACTTATACCAATTGTTGTATCCTCCTGACCATATCATCAGGTTCTCCTTGGTAGTCCTAGAGAAACTTTGCTAGAGGCAAGGCAAGCTGAGTAGGAAAGATAGATTCAACCCCATATACAAGGTGAAAAGGAGAAATATTGAGTGACCTCTTTGTTGTAACTCTATCATCCCATAAGGGAAATTTTAGCTTTGAGTCCCATGCTTTCTTGTTGTCTTATAATAATTTCTTGATGATCCTTATGAGGCTCTTGTTAGAGGACTCTGCCAAACCATATCCTTGGGGGTGATAAGGAGTAGAATGGACTAATGTAATCCCATACTTTTCACAAAACTTGATCAATGGTTCAACTTTAAAAGAGGAAACATTGTTAGTATCAATCTTGCTTGGACAACCAAATCTTGACTTGATATCTTCAAGAAAACTAATGATTACCTTGTGGGAGGAATTCCTTGTAGGAATGGCTTATATCCACTTGGTGAAATAATATGTGGCATTCAAAATACACCTATGTTGACCACTTGAATCTAGATGGATTTCCCCAATGAAGTCAATACCCCACTATTTAAAAGGTCCAGAAACCACCATAGGCTTTAAAGGAAAAGATTTGAGTTTTTTCTTTCTAGAAAACTTTTGGCATTTGACACAAGCTCTAATCTTTGCACAAACATCAGTAGAAAGGCTAGGCCAAAAATACCCAGCTCTGAGGATATCATAGGATGTGGTTCTCCAAAAGTGATGCCCCCACACAAGTTGTCATGAAAATCAATCATGGCCTTTTGGGCCTCGTGTGGATATAAACATCTCAAAAGAACCCCTAGAGGATCTTTCTAATACAATATGTGATCAATGAGACAATACTTGATTACTTTAAGTTTCAAAGATCTTACCTTTTTCTTTTCCAAACCATCAGGAGGTTGCAACTTTTGCAGAAAATATATGATGTCTTTATACCAAGTGCATTTTGCCAAGTTGGGGCTGATATGAAAGATTTTGTCAGCAAAACAACTTGCTGATTTTCTGATTTTATGTTCATGAAATTAACCCCTAGTGCTTTGCAATTTGATTCATCCAACAACCTTGCTAAACCTTGACCTTTCACTAGTTTAGTGGGCTTCATTTCAAAGTCAAATTCCAGAATTTTGGCAATCCATTTGCTCCTCTTCCCATCTATGTCAGGATGGATAAGTATCTCTTTCATGGAGGTTGAGGGAACATAGGCAACCATCTTGGAATGCAGAACATATACTCTGAAATCCTTGAGGGATTTGACCAAAGCATAAGCTTACGTTTCCATGATATCATACCTCATTTATGCATCCCTCAATACTCTGCTAAAAAAGGAAATAGGTTGCTCTAACCCCTCTATATTTTTCTGAAGCAAGACAACAACCAATGTGTCAAATGAGGCAAAGGAAAACATCAGAAATTCCTTGGAATAATCAGGGTTGATGAGCACAAGTGCTTCAGTCAAGGCCTTTTTTATTTGATCAAAAGAGTCTCGAGCCTCAGCAGTCCATTTCACTTCATTTCCTTTCATAAGCATGGAGGTAATGTACTTAACCAATTCAACAAAGTTAGATATGAATCTTCTTAGAAAATTGATTTTACCCAAGAAACACTAAACTTATTTCTTAGATATAGGAAGAGATAGAGTTTGGATAGCCTCTACCCTGCTTTGATCAATTATTACCCCTTCAATTGATACAATGTATCCCAATAACTTACCTTCCTTCATAGAAAACAAAGACTTCTTAGGATTGAGAGAGAGACCAAATTTTCTGCACTTTAGGAAGACCCTTTTCAGATGATGATAATGTTCTTTATCATTTTTTTAGAACAATGTAATGTCATCTAAATAGATGACCACAAATTTTTCCTTCTCCCTAATAAAGGAAATATTCAGTGCTCCATGAAAGGTTGCTCCTGCATTCATTAATCCAAAGGGCATTTTAGCATACATGAATGTGCCCCAAGGAGTAGTGAAGGTTGTCTTCTGTCTATCTTCAGGTAAGACAGAGATATGATTGTAGCATGAGAATCCATTAATCATAGACATCCTAGATGAGCCAGTCACTCTCTACAAAGTGTGCTCCATCTTTGGCAAGGGGTAATTATCTTTCTTGGAGCTTCTATTCAAATTCCTGAAGTCAACACATAGTCTAATTTCTCCATTCTTCTTTCTCATTGGGACCAAGTTAGCCACCCACTCAAAGTATCTCAAAGGAATGATGATCTTGGCATCCAACAACTTCTTCACTTCTTTTTCCTTAATAGGTAGCAACATGGGATTTATCTGTCTAATTTTTTGCCTAAAAGGCTTGGTTTCCTCTTTCAAAGGGATCTTATGTTCAATGATGTTTGTGTCATATGTTTGTAAATATTCATATTTCCAGGAAAAAGCATTAGCAAACTACTTTAAAATCTTAACATACTTAGCCCTTTATTCCTTTAACAAGTTGCTAGACAATTTCACATACTTAGGATCCTCCTATGTACCTAACTTGCATTCAGTCACATCAACATTTTCAGTTGAACCTTTAACCTTCACAACAACATCATTTCTGTCAAAAAATATCTCCAAGGGGACTAGTCCTTTTGGAATATGGTTACTGGGCAATTGAACAATATGATGGTCAATAATTTTATTCAGAAAAATAACAGCATGAGGGTTTTTGTCATAATCATGATCTTGATCAATATGTAGGGCAAAAAATCCATCCACAGTTTCAAGAAATATTTTGATCTTAAGATAATCCTCAAAGACCTTCCAATGTTTGAAATTGTTAGGTATAGAGGGTCTATGCTTCACTTCCACATTATAATTGAGGTTTGGGGGGAAATGAACTCTGAAATTACTTGCAGAAACAACCAAGGAATCTGCGATAGAATTTTCTTCTCTTTGAACAAAAGAGATACTAAAAGCTAAGAAGAAATTATCAATAAGATCCCAAACTTCATTTATTTAAGTCTTTAACTTGGGATTTTTAGCTTGATACATATTTTTGACTTTATGAACAATTAATTCAGCATCTCCAAACACTACTAACTCTTCAATATTCATGTCTTTAGCATCCCTCAAACCCAAAACAAGAGCCTCATATTTTGCCACATTGTTTGTAGTTTCAAATTCAATCTTGTAAGAAAAATATATGATCTCTTGGTTATGGGAAATAAATACTACCCCAACACCAACACCTTCCTTAGAAGAGGCTCCATCAAAAAAACATCTTCCAAATAGAAGTATTAGGAGGAGGAATTTCACAAGAGGTAATGGGTTGTTTTCTGATTTCAATAGGTGATTGAGGAGCATCAGTGAGCTGTAAAATACTAGATCCTAAATCAGTATCAACTGCAAAAATCAGGTGGTTGGTAGGATTTTCTTCATCACTGATGATGTAGGCTAGTTGTGCCTCCCTATAAAGCCTTATATGTTCTCCCCCAAATAAAGGAATGGTGGCATATGAAAGGTCCATCTGCAAAGTTCCCCCTAGAATTTTGATCCAAGATCTTGACAAAAGCATCCCAAACTTAGGGGGGACATAAACCACCACAATATCCATGACCACACTTTTCATGGAAAATTGGAACAAGGTAACAACCAAGTCTTTGGTTACCCCAAGACAATTCACTTTCCTAGAATCAAATGAGTATAGGTCATGGTAAGTTTTTATAATTTCCATCCCAAGCTCATCCATGACAGTTTTAAGCATGAGGTTATGAGATGCACCTGACTCCATCAAGCAGTTGTGCAACACTTTATCATGAATGTTTAATGATGTGTAGAAAGGAGGGGAAGAGTCATCCATATCCTCTACCAAGGTCTCAATATGTCTTCTGGATTTTCATCTTGAAGGTTGATTGAGTCTATGGAATTAGAAGAAGGTTCAGGTTGCAACATCTTGGAAAGATATTTTTTAAATTCCTCATTCTTAATCAGCTCTAAAAAAGGTACTGAGATTTTGATCTTTTGAATCTCACTTTAAAATCTAAAAGAGGAGGGAGATTTCATAATTTCCTTAATTTCTGGGACAAGTCTCTTAACCGATGCTTGAGGGCTTTGTGCCTCTTTTTCTTTGTTTCTAGATGCCACAGCCTTAGCATAATGTTTTGTTTTAGTGGGATGATCAGAAGTGTTAGGTTTTCCCTCTTTCTTCTTTGACCTTAGGTTGTATTTATTTGGATTGTCATTGGTTTTTTCCCCTTTACTCAATTCATTCAATTGGTTTTCCATGAGAGACTCATATGAAGATTAGGTTAAATGAGGGGATGGAGAGGTGTCACCAAGAAAATGGATTTTTAGTTTCTTCACCCTCTTCTTCGTCGGCAAAAAGGCTATTTTGGAGAGGAGCTTGGACTTTTTGATCATCCCTATCCCTATTTCTTTGATCTCTTTGGGGGACTTGAGGGGCATTATTTGGTCTTCTAAAATTTACTCTATTATTAGCATTATGTGTGTTCCTATAGTTATGATTTCCTTCAACTTTCAACTTTTTCATTTCAGCAGAAAGTGATTTTACCAATTTTGTTAGTTCATCAACTTGAGGGTGGACAGCAGGGGAATCGTAGGTTGAAGCTTCAGCCCTACTTTTTCTTCTGTCTCTATCAGATTTTCCCCTAATCTTTTCAGCTACCACTATGTTAGATTCTACTTCCAAGGTTGCATCTTGCATATGATCTAGAGAGTTAGATTTTCTTTCTCTCAACAGGAGGAAAAACTCAGGGTAAAAAGAATTGGCATAAGTGATCTTGGCAGAAGTTTCTGTAGGATTTATTTCAGTGAGAATTTTTTTGTACATTTTATTAAATCTCTTTGAGAAGTCTGAAATACATTCCCCCTCTTTCCTATTAAGTGACCCAAATTTTGTAATGTAATAAAGGAAATCCTTTTTATCCCCCCAATGTGTAAGGTAGCTAGAGAGGTAGTGGGGGGGCCCAGAGGGCCCATAGTGATAATAGTGGAGGCCATTCAATGTAAGGTGGACTAGGTCCACTATATTATTAAATAAGGCCCACTATGGTAGTTAGATATAATAAATGGGTAATTAGATACAATTAATGTAAGAGGGATTCTTAGAAGGTTCTACTTCTAGAAGATTCCTCCTCTAGAATGTTCTTAGGAGATGATAGCACTATATAAAGGGGTTCAAGCAATGTAATGAGACATGAAGAGAAGTATTGTATTTGGAGCTGGATCTCATTAGGAGGAAGCCCCCTCTAAGAGGCAAGTGAACAGGAGAGGATCCCTTCCATAATAGGATCCATTGTATGGTGTGGCCCTACCTCAAGGGTTTGGTAATAATAAAGTGTGGTTTCTTCTATCTTGCCTGTGAATCTATTGTGTATTCAGTATTTTTGATGATTATATTTGCAGATATATTAAGGTTCTTAACAAGTGGTATCAGAGCACTTTCCAGGGCTGGAGTTGTGGACAACTATTTTTTATTTTTGCTAATTTTTTTTTCGGAGAAGAAAAAATAGGGCCGCGACATTCTAGACATTTTCAGTATATTTTTATGCAAAATATACAGAAAAGGGTTGTAGATCTGAGTTCCTCTCAGAAAAACACCCAAGTTAAAAAAAAAAATCGTCCGAAACGGAGTCCGGAAGGTCAAGATATTGAGGTTTTAAAATCTGCAAATTTTTAGGGTTTT
>ML793520.1:125357-153204 GCA_009831015.1 Picea engelmannii
AGAGGGATTCTTAGAAGGTTCTACTTCTAGAAGATTCCTCCTCTAGAATGTTCTTAGGAGATGATAGCACTATATAAAGGGGTTCAAGCAATGTAATGAGACATGAAGAGAAGTATTGTATTTGGAGCTGGATCTCATTAGGATGAAGCCCCCTCTAAGAGGCAAGTGAACAGGAGAGGATCCCTTCCATAATAGGATCCATTGTATGGTGTGGCCCTACCTCAAGGGTTTGGTAATAATAAAGTGTGGTTTCTTCTATCTTGCCTGTGGATCTATTGTGTATTCAGTATTTGTGATGATTATATTTGCAGATATATTAAGGTTCTTAACACAATGTCTCAAGAAAGCATCATCCAAAGCTTCAATTCCAGCAATAGATCCAAGATTCAAACCCCTAAACCATTTTCTATCCTCACCATCAAGGCTCTGTACAAAAACCCTCATTCATAAATCTTCATTCTCAATATTAATATTGTATGCATAACTATAAAAGGTTGCAAGGTGTTCTTCTACAGTTATGTATTCCTCCCCTGTGAACTTGGGCATGTACTTAAGGTAGTCTCCAATTGGGAGAGCATTCATAGGATGAGGTAAAATAAGAGGGGCATACCTAGCAACCACTATGGAATCCATCCTATTTCTAGGAAGATTAGCACCTACCATTGGGTTGTGAAGTCTAGGAGAACAAGGGGGAGATGGAGTCTTGATAGGTACAACTGCAACTTTGATTTTAGGAGAAAGATGGAGCTTAGATGGAGAGATTTCAGTTTTCAAAGGAAGAGGTTGAGTCTTGGAAGAAGATGGTATAATGTCCAAGGGAAATGAGGTTTCATCCTCTTTAGTCACAACAATTTTGATAGGAGGAGGAGTAGGAAAACCCAAAGTAGGAAAATATTCTAAGATTTCAAGTCTAAATCATCTTACAACATCAGGAGAGGCAAGGGTTTCAAAACTTTCTTCTTTCAATTTGGACTAAAGCAAGAGTATTCAACAGGAAAATTTTCAAAATCCAAATTCTAGAAACTTCATTAGAGGGTAGAAGAGGAGAACTAGATATAGATACTGGAGTATTAAAGGTAGAATCATGAAAATGACCATAAGTACCTGGTACAGTAGCTGAAAAGCCTTCTTGAGAAGATTTTCCTTTATTGATAATATTCTTTGGGTCAGCTTTAGGTGTTTCCAAAGGTAGATGTGGAGTAGACATCGTGTGTATTCTTTTGGGAGCCACAACTAAAATAATGGAGTCGCCAAGTGTAAGATGTAATATTCAATGTACTGATTTCTAATGCACCTTCAGAATCAATATGCTTTTTCGTTCAATCCCAGGGAAACGTTTTCAATCCGTTCCCCGGCAACGATGCTGAGAATTTATAATTGAGAGTCACCCTTAGATTGCAATAGGATGAGCCCATCATCCATCAAATAGGTTTGTAAATGTAGATTAATGATAGAAGGTCAAATAGACAAAACTCAACATAGCAATTCTTCAACACAGAAAATCTAGGCTAGTATGCATAAGCAAATGAGGTTTTGGTTAACTTCAATCGGTGGTTTAAGGATAAATGTGAGTAGATGGAATAATTGGTGAGGAATATGGATAGGTTTTCTATAAGCATCAGGCCTTCTAGCATCTACGTGAAGAAAAACTCAGTCACAAGAACTTCTTGAACTAAATTTAAAACACTGAAAAACATTTACGACAACATTATAATCAAACATACATTATAACACAACTATAACATCTCATAAGAATCATCCAATAATGAGCATTCAGAGAAATAAGAAATAAGATAATGAAAAGAGGCTAACTTCCATTAATCAAAATATCTCAAATCTCATACATAAACCAGAGTACAACTCTTTTTAGTCAAAATATTACAAAATAGGGAGCTCTCTTGAACCATTCGAACCTGCAAATAACATTCTCCTGATGTATTTATAATCAAAACAGTAAACAACAACTTGAGATGCAATTTGGCCTTTCTATCCTAGGATTCTCCACAAAAATCTATTAATCTAACATATGTACAAGTGGAACTAACTGACTGCTAGAAACATGGAGCATGTTGGCAGCAACTCTAACAAGATATAAATGACATGATTTGTTGTTTCTTGGGCGCATCTCTTCCAGTGCCATGTGTCCTCCAACCCTTTATGTTGAGATCCATCTGCCACTTGTTGATCATTGGTTCCCTCCAAGTCATCAAAATTAAGAAGAGGCAGCGAATTCAAAACTGTTGATTGTAACAGTTAGTTCGTAGCATCTTTTCGTATCGCAACTGGTAGCAGATTCTATAGCGCCTTCCTCTGTAAAAAAAATCTGCAGTTGATTTCGTAGCGCATTCGGTAGAATATTTTGTAACATCCACCTGTAAAATTGATCTTCAATGACTTTTTGTAGCAAACTACCACTTTATGTCTGGCTAGGCGATTTCGCAGTGCTTTCGGTAGTGAATCTGCAGAACAGTCTGTGTGGATGATTCTATAGCGCCAGGTGCTCCGAAATGCTCTGTATTTTTTTGTTTCAAGCAATGAAACTCAAAAAACCCAAAAATTCTTAGCAGAAGGATAATGAGCCTGTAGATGCCTTCAATATGTGAAATTATAACACTTCCCTAAAAAATTCAAGCTACAAAATCTTATCATCATCAAAAGTGGGTTTCATGTCCTTTCCATTTCATCTTCTCAATATGACACTTCTCCTTGTTGCAGGAGCACTTCCCTCTGTTGCAACAACATTTATTTCTATTGCAAGGGAATTTCTCTACATTGCAGCTTGGGCTAGAACATTTAGATTCCTCTGGGCTAGATCATCCTTGAAGGGATGCAATTCTTCTTTGAGTTTTCAGTTTTGGGACTATATGCTTTTGTTTTTCCTGTACAAAGTCTAAAGTTGCCTATGGAGAGGCAAGAATATTCTTGCTGTAAACCTATCCAAATCAAGGGTTTCAATATACATGTCCATGCGTTCCCTCATCTTCATCCTCTCAGTCAATCTTTCTCCCTTCAAATAGAAAACTTCCTTCCTTGCATCCCTGAGTTGTCTGATCAATCTCTTGAAGGTGGGATTATCAAGGAAGAGGTGATGTTGATGACTTCAACAGGATTCTCAATAGTTTCACCCTCACCTTTGTCTTTCTTCTAAACAGAAGCTTTGATCATGAACTCAATAGGATTCCTAAGAATTCCACTTTTACCCTTGTCTTTCTATGGGATAAAAAACTTGGGTATGACTTCTGTTTCAACAACTTTCTTGTGGGATGATGATCTGGTCAAAGGCCTCCTAACTCTTTGATCCTAAAATATATTTTACACGACTATGGTTGAGTTATTAGGCATGTTTTATTAACCAATTAGGAAGCTTAATGAAAGAGGAATAAGTATAGAAGAATCATAGCATCCATATACATATATGCAGATCAGAAATAAGGCATAACACAAGAACAAACCATAACACCAATGTGATAACGGAGTTCGGCAATCTCGCCTACGTCTCTGGGCCTTTGTCTCAGTGGGTGAGGCTTCATTATTTTTGTTTAAATCTCAATAATTACATCACAGTAGTGCCAAAAGGTTACAATAATGATCTAGTCTTGTTATACCAGATCTATAGAACTCAACATAAGAAATGACACTCAAATCAGATGATCGGAGCTCCCAGAAATGGCCCGCAAAGGTGCGCTCCTCAACAACTTCCCTACATAGAAATGGATTTGGCTTGGAAAATATTCAGCATAAACCTGCTTTGAATCTCCTTCCCCATGGCCTCAAGAAGGCTTGGTTTATATATATCTAAAGTTGGTAACCACCTCCCAACTTCCTCCCAAGATCTGGGCTCAAAAAGGGCCCAATATCCCCTAATATTGGCCAAAAATCTCCAAGATTGCCCAAAAAATCATCAAAATCACTATAATAAAGTTACAACCCACTTTATTCCAAAATTATTTGGCATAAGGCCTAAGTCCTGGGAACGCGCTCCTAAAATAGGGTCATATGGTTTTCATATGGCCAAGCATCAGCTCCTTAGGGGTTTCCCACTGGCCCTTACCCTGTAAGCAATGGTTGTATGGTATAATTGATAGGACCATGGCATGAACGATGCATTGATCGGACTGGCCTCTGGTCACCCACCCTGGGTCACATGGCATATTATGCAGTCTAGTACATGGTCCCCCATGCCCATTCCTTATCCTGGAGTAAAGAGCCTAGAAGTTTGGTTGTTGGTCGTGTGGAAGCATATAACCGGGGTTGGGGGATAGACCCTAGCCCTAAACTCCTCTGCTCAGATTTTTTGTTAAATTTAAATAGAAATATTGTGCTATAGTTTGTAAGCACCACCCGTGGGCGGCTTGGCTAGCCCAGCCCTGCCAAGACTTATCCTGGATAGAGGTCGCAGGTTCAAACCTCGTCCACTCCCATACAACTTTTGCAATGAACCAACAACCAATCCATGGGTGCCACATGGCAGCCCACGTCTATCCCACGTGAAACGGTGCCTTACGCTAGCTAGTTGCCAACTGTCAACACACTATTAGACCTACTCTGCCACACGTTCCTACCACATCATTTTCCCTATCAGCACTACTTTCCCAGTCACCTTCTGCGATGTGTCGCCATTCAGGCGTGCCACGTGTTGCTGTACGGGCATGCCATGTGTCACCCTTGTAGTGGTGACACATGTCACCTCCATATTGGTCCACCTATCTTGTCCACGTTAGCATCTGTACACCTAGTCACCCTACCACGTGTCACCTCCAAAAGCTGCCACATCAGTGCTGACTGTGCCTGCCACGTCAGCTATATGGCCGTATGACCTATACAGTCATCATTTTTTTGCCTATTTGGAAAAATGAACAAATCACCATAACTTGAGCATATGATGTATGTTTGCACCCATTTAAGTTGTGTTGGGTTCATATCGACAAGGCCTACGCACACATCCGTTTTGAAGCCATTATGAGAACTTTGATTTTTAGGCCTTTCTGAGCCCCATCAAGCTCCTGGATCCGATTCTGGATCATACTTCCCCACTAAAGGACCTTTTGGTCCCTAAAAGGTTACTGACTATTCATCAAGCTCGGGATATGCCACCCGGCTTGATATCTGTGTCTAAACTTTGTTCTATGCACCTATCTCATCAAGATCAATTGTAACACAATCATGAAAACTGGCAGCATATTATTAGCCATTTGAACCCTGTCACATCTTACTAAATCCACTATCATCCATGTAGACAACATTACTAATGATAGTATCAAAAATATGATTGCAAATGAGCTGATATGTTTGTAATATTTGCACGACATGAGCTTATCTTGAAGCAAACTGTGACTGGTTTTCCATTCTACAATCATCTCATGTTCATGTTTAAGATCAATTACTTGATTTGAAACAATTATAGGTGTGTTTCTTGCTTGAACTTCCTTCTTTAATTGTTCCATAGTTTGAAGAGTTTTATTTGCCTTTACATGATGAGCATGAACCACATATTCTTGACCTTCTTTGGTTAAATGATATTGATTCTTAGCCCTGTAGAATATTTCTTTATGATCATACAAGTATGGACTACCTAAGACCATTCCACATTCACTTAGTGGCACCACATCACATGTTACCTCGTCCACATACTGCAAACTTTAATGTGCACTATTTTTTTATGTGCATTTGATGATGGCTTCTTATCCATTTAAGTGTGTAGGGCTTATGATGCATATGTGTTTTTAACCCCAATTGCTTAACCAATTCCTCTGAAATTAAGTTAGATTGAGATCCACTATCTATCAATGTATCGAGCTTAGTGTGTTGCATGATGACCCTTATGTAAAACAAGTTACTTCTACAATAAATTCCTTCACCAATTTTACCTGTCATACCAACCAATGAGACCTTGAGTCATCACTTGAATCTAATCCCAAGTATGTGGGTCGTGTTGTTGCCGCAACTGTTTGCCTCCCTTTCTTTTCCTTGAACCACTTTGGCCTCTTGTCGGGATGAAATTGCCAAAAATGGTCCTCATCATGCCCCTCTTTCTTGCAATGATTTCAAGAGGGCTTCTCTTCCTTTCTTGCCACTGAATTTGACTTCTTTCCATGCCACTACCTTTTGTCCTCTTTCCTTGAAGATGATTCCCCTGATACACCAACACCTGTTTTCCCTGCTTCAACGTATGTCACTTGAACATAAACCTCATCAAGATTAGTAGGTCCAAATATGAATACAGTATTTCGAATATGTGTAGTTAAACCTCCTATATACTTCATAAGATTTTCTTGGGTATGTAAAGGAATATCTAACATCAATGCCATTTTACGAAATCCATCTATGTATTCTTGCACTGTTTTTCATTTTCTTAGTTTTAAATATTTTCATTTAATTAACGCTTTCTCTTTATAACCCAAAGGATAGAATTACTTCCTAAGTGCAGAAATGAAACTTTTCCATGATGGAAATACATTACCCACTTGTTGCGTGTCATTTTGCAACTTGCTTTTCCACCAGATGAGTGTTGTGCCTACAAGTCTCAATGATGCCATATTGATTTGTGTGGCCTCATCCTTGATCTGTTGCACACTGCAATAGACCTCCGTCTATTTGACCCAATTGTCAAGTCTCTCTGCATTAACTTCACCATCATACATGGTTAATTCGAATTTAACATCAAGTTTTAATAAAGGCATTTCATTCTTATGTTTATGGACATGTTTCTTTGCATTGGATTTTGAACTTGAACTTGAAGAAGAAGGAGGTGAAGGAGGAATTTGAGGAGGATCCTCTCCTTCTTCACTTCTTCACATTTTCCCTTTGAAGATTCACCCAGATTCGGTCTCTTCCTTTCCAAGTAATATTCATACAAAACCTTCATCATCTCCGACATAGCAAATGAAGTTTTTCGAAACTCTTTCTCATCTTGAGAAAGTCCCTCTTCCAATGCCATCTTCTCGCTTTGAGAAGTTATCTTTCTCAATCAAATCAATGGATTCTCTTCAACAATCTCACCTTCACCATGATGTATATTTTCCCTGGTTAAAATGCAAAACTCAAATCCAAACGTCAACTAGCTTTGATACCACTTGATCCGAAAAGATCTTTTACACGACTATGGTTGAGTTATTAAGCATGTTTTGATTAACCAATTAGGAAGCTTAATGAAAGAGGAAGAAGTATAGAAGAATAATAATAGTCATATACATATATGCATATCAGAAATAAATCATAACACAACAGCAAACCATAACACCAATGTGATAACGGAGTTCGGCAATCTCGCCTACGTCTCCGGGCCTTTGTCTCAGTGGGTGAGGTTTTCTTATTTCTGTTCAAAGCTCAATAAGTACATCACAATAGTGCCAAAAGGTTACAATATTGATCTGGTATTTTTCTACCAGATCTCTAGAACCCAACAGAAGAAACGACACTCAAATCAGATGATCGGAGCTCCCAGAAATGGCCCGCAAAGGTGCACTTCTCAACAACTTCCCTCCATAAAAATGGCTTTGGCTTGGCAAATATTCAACATAAACCTGCTCTAAATCTCCTTTCCCATGGCCTCAAGAAGGCATGGTTTATATAGATATGAAGTTGGTAACCATCTCTCAACTTCCTCCCAAGATCTGGCCTAAAAAAGGGCCCAATATCCCCCAATATTGGCCAAAAATCTCCAAAACTGCCCAAAAAAGCATCAAAATCACTATAATAAAGTTACAACCCACTTTATTCCAAAATTATTGGGCATAATCACCTAGTCCTGGGCACGCGCCCCTAAATAGGCTCATATGGTTTTCATATGGCCAAGCGTCAGCCCCTTAGGGGTTGCGCGACCGCCCTTACCCCGTAAGCACTAGTCGTATGGTATAACTGATAGGACCATGGCCTGAACAGTGCGTCGATCGGCCTGGCCTCTGGTCACCCGCCCTGGGTCACATGGCATATTGTGCGGTCTAGTACATGGTCCCCCATGCCCATTCCTTATCTCAGAGTAAAGTGCCTAGAAGTTTGGTTGATGGTTGTGTGGAAGCATATAACTGGGGTTGGGGGCTAGATCCCAACCCTAAACTCCTACGCCTGGATTCTTTGTAAAATTTAAATACAAAGATTGTGCTATAGTTTGTAAGAACCATGCATGGGAGGCCTGGCTAGCCCATCCCTGCCAAGACTTAGCTTGGACAAAGGTTGTAGGTTCAAACTGCGTCCGCTCCTATACAACTTTTTCAATGAACCAAAAACCAATCCATGGGTGCCACGTGGTAGCCCACGTCTGGGCCATGTGGCACCGTACCTTATGCCATCTAGCTGCCAAGTGTCAACACACTATTCAACCTGATCTACCACACATTCCTGCCACATCATCTTCCCTCTCAGGACTACTTTCCCAGTCACCTTCTGCCACGTGTCATTGTTCGAGCGTGCCATGTGTCGCCGTATGGATGTGCCACATGCCACCCTTGCAGTGGTGACATGTGTCACCTCCAGATTGGTCCACTTGTCATGTCCATGTTAATGTACATACACCCAGTCACCCTGCCATGTGTCACCTCCAAAATCTTTCACGTCAATGTTGACTGTTCCTGCCACGTCATTTGTACGGCCGTATGACCTGTACAGTCATCCTTTTTTTGCTTGTTTGGCAAAACGAACAGATCGCCATAACTTGAGCATACAACATCTATTTGAGCCTGTTCAAGTTGCGTTGGGTTCATATAAACAAAGCCTATACACACTTTCGGTTTGAAGCCATTCTGAGAACTTTGATTTTTAGTCCTTTCTGAGCCCCATCAAGCTCCTGGAACCGATTCTGGATCACTCTTGTCTCAGTTGTTGCAGTAGGTGAAGGAAAATGCAATTTTCTCCGATTTTTGGTTTTATTTTTGGCTGATCAGGGAACTTCCTCTAGTTCAGGTGAAGGATGAGGTGAAAATTTTGTTTGTGGGGAGTGATGGAATTCCCTCTCTTCTTCTTCAATTTCCTTAAGAACTTCTTTGTCTTGGGAAATAGGTTTTCTCTTTCTCTTTTTGCTTGTTTCTGCTTGGGAAACACTACTAGCTAGAAAAGGGATTTGCACCCTAGATTGAGGTGTAGAGGCTACATCTAGATGCAGATTAGTAGAGACAATGAAATGTTCCCAAGTGAGGTTTCTTTTCTTCAATTCTTCCATTACAAGCATCCTGATAAACTCTGAGTGGAAAACACTAGTGTGCACAGCCTTGGATTTTGCTTGGACCCTATCAACCATTTTTCCCATAATTCTAAACGGATAGAAAGGGATATTCATCAAATCCTTTCCTGTGAAGTGTATAAAAATCCTAATGTGATACTGGTATATCATGTTGAATATTCCCTCACGTGTAAAATATCTTTGGATAACTTTCAACATTTTGTCAAAACCCTCAACCAAGTGGCTCCTAGGCATTCCCTTGGACAAATTATCTTTCTGATGATCTGGATTGAGTAAATCCTTAGAAAAGGATGCATTGAAATTCATAGATTTGAACCACCTTTCCCCAGTATTGGGTATCTCAGTGGTTGCTGCAATGGTGGCCTCGGATACCTCCAACTCAAGGGTTCCTACCTTGGTCTTAGTGTCATCAAAGTTTAAATCAAATTCCATGGCTACTTGAGGGTGTCCCCTCTGCATATTTTGACAGAAAGATAGGCAACCAACCCTTTAGAAGACTTTCCTGATCAGAGGATCATAATCAAATATGTGCATGTCAGAAGGCTCAGTCCTGACTACACTCCCACCCTTGTGAGATTTCTTTTGTTGAGGTGTATCCATTGATAGAAGCAAGAGGTCAAAACACTGTAATGTTATGAGAGGTATAGGAAACCAAACAAAGACAAAAGTCTTTAAGTTTTGAAAGGTGGTCCTTATTTGGTCTTTTAGGGCTTTCCTCCAATTTGCTTCTAAGCTAATAAGAGAATGGTTTGATGGATTAAAAAGGGGGAAAGAAGCTCCTCTGAGAAATGATATGAAAGGACGTTGCATTGTTCAAGTTCTAGGTTGACATCAAGCCACCATACAGGGTCATCATCATTCTAAGTCAAAGTCTCCTAAGCTTTTACTGCAAACAAACTTTGAGATAAAACTATAGGATGACATCGTGAAGGAAAAGAGCCAACATTGGAGATGTGAGCATAAATGATGACACTGCATTGATACAGATTTTGTAGCGCTAGAACAGGGGATTCGTAGCGCAGTTTTGTAGTGGTTTTTGTAGCATAGTGTGGACAACAAGATCCAAGGGTTAAATAGGCACAATAGATCTGATAGCCAATGATTCAATTTCAGTGGAGTAATTTTGACAGTATGTAGATGAATAAGAGGTTTGTGACAGCGGAGGTAAAGGGACTAGTAGGTGGAAGAAATCACAGTTGGAAGCGCCATGTGCTACGAAAAGATAAACAAAACCTCAATTGATCTTTGATAGAGCTCGGATGGCTCAAGTAGTACCTGGACACCAAAGATTGATTATTGATGATATTCTGAAAGCATGGAGTCATTTGAAACCACCTCAGTATCCAATTCACCTCGGTCAACCGGTCTGTAGGATAATCTACAACACTGTCTGGACTAATAGTTTCTGCAGCGTTGAGCTAGGAGAAGGATTTCAAATTTTGATAAACAGTTAAAATTCATAAATGACCAAATCATGATTATTCCTTTTGAAGACAAGGACACTGAAAAAAATGAAAAAGGCATGACATCAACTTCATAATCACAAATGATGGTAAAGAGGGAGAGTGTACAAAATATGCGCTATGAAAACAACTAGTGAGTTGGTAGCGTACTTGCAAAGGTTTGATTTGACTCCCTAACGGGTAAAGGAACATAGTGGAGAGGTTCAAGCATATGAATGGATGGAGTGACTTATTAGGTTTGTGGAGTCATGGGGTTGATAGTGTTGGCTCTCAAATCAAGTGATGAGTCAAGAGTGTAAACCATAAAATGAACCAAGGGTATAAACCATAGGTGTGGGTCAAATATGTGATCCAAGTTTCAACCTTTCATTTATTTAAGTTATCCTAAGAAAACCATAAGGAGAAAATCAAAGAACAAACTTAAAAAAGACTAATGGGTAAAAATTAAAACCTAAGGAGAAATTTGACCCATGACAACTACATGTGATACCACACTCACTAGCTTCTCTGCTCCACAAACCCTCAAGCTAATTGGCTACATTAAAAACTGGAAGGTCATCATCCTAATTGACAGTGGTAGCACTCATAATCTCATTCATCGACGCATTTATCAAGAAACCCATTTCTATATCTACACATTCAACAATTTTCACATCATGATTGCCAATGGAGGTTCCATGAAATGTGGGGGGTGTTGTGAAAATGTGCATCTCCAAATTGGCCAGTACAACCTGAAATCTCATATGTTCTCTATGAGATTGGAAATCTCATATGTATAGTTGATCAAGCATTCCATGCTTTGAAAGAGGCTATGTGCAAAACTCTTGTCTTGGCCTTTCCCGACTTCAAAAAGAATATTTTCCTAGAATGTGATGCATCTGGAAAAGAATTGGTGCAATTCTCATGCAAGAAGGACGATCGATGGCTTTCACCAGCAAACAACTTTTGGAGTGTTATTTGGGACAATCAATATATGAAAAGGAAATGTTGGATATTTTGCATGTTGTGGATCTACGGTGTCCTTATCTGTTGGGCCAATGCTTCCAAATTAAAACCGATCATCAGAGCCTCAAGGATTTTCTGGAACAATGCATTTCCTCCCTAGAGCAAGAAAAATGGGTCACCAAGCTATTTGGATGTGATTATGAGATAATTTACAAGAAAGGAAAATAAAATGTTGTTGTTGATTCTCTTTCCAAGAAGTATGAAGACGAAGGATCCCTTTTTTCTCTCTCCTTCATTGTACCAAATTGGCTCCAAGCTGCTCACCAAGAATGGCTGCAAGACCCCAAAATTTATGGCCTTATCCAACAGTACTTCCAAACCAATTCTCCATATTCTCGAGGGTACTCTTGGAAAAATAACAAGCTTCACTACAAAGGTCGTATGTATCTCAACAAACAATCACAACTTAAATCTTAGGTGCTTTCATAGCTTCAAGCTTCCCCCACAACACGACATTTAGGGTTCACCAAAACCTATGAAAGGGTCAAATGCTCTTTTTTCTGGGATGGTATGAAAGAAGATGTCTGCACCTTTGTGGTTGAATGTGATGTATGTCAACAGAATAAGGGAGAGAGAAACAAGACCCCGGGAACACTCCAACTGCTCTCGATTCCATCGACTATTTGGCAGGATATTTCTATGGGCTTCATTGTTGGCTTACCTAAATCAGACAATAAATCAGTCATCATGGTAGTAGTTGATCGTCTTTCAAAATATGCTCATTTATGTGCTCTCCAACACCCATTCACAACCTCCATAGTGGCTCAAATTTTCATGGATAATATCTTCAAGCTTCAGGGCATGCCTCATTCAAGTGTCTTTAACTGCGATCCCACTTTTACTAGCAATTTTTGGAAAGAATTGTTCCATCTCCAGAGCACCCAATTGCATCTCAACACTACCTATCATCCTCAGACTGATGGCCAAACTGAATTTGTCAACAAGTGTTTGGAAACATATTTGAGGTGTTTTGCATATGAACGACAGAATCAGTGGACTCAGTGGCTACTCCTCGTTGAATAGTGGTACAACACATCTTCCCATACATCTACTCGCATGACTCCTTTCAAACAAGTATATGGATAAAATCCACCATCAGTTCTCTCCTACATGCTAGCTATATCGAAGGTTCAGGAAGCTGAAAAAAATCTTGCAGTTCGTGGGACCATTCTCCACACCCTCAAAACAAATTTGGCCATGGCTCAGAATCGCATGAAACAACAAGAAGATAAAGGTCGTTTCGAATGACAATTTAGTGAAGGGGACTAGGTGTTTCTTCGTCTGCAACCCTATAAACAAACTTCACTCAAAACAAACCACTGTCAAAAGCTTGCTCCCAAATTTTATGGTTCTTAAATGCAATTCTCAAGCGAGTGGGTTAGGTGGCTTACCAGTTAGCTTTGGCAATTCATTCTAAGCTCCATCTTGTTTTTCATGTCTCATGCTTAAAGAAGGCGATTGGTACTAAGTGTCAAACTCAAACCAGTCTCCCTGAGTTCAATGAAGAAGGTTTCATTTGGTTGCAGCCACAAGTAGTCTTCGACCCACGCAAGTGTCGTCTTCGTCAATGCACCATCAAGGAAGTGTTAGTGAAATGGAAAGATCGAACTCCCGAAGATGTCACTTGGGAGCCAACTACCATTTTGCAACGAGTTCCTCATCTCAAGCCTCGAGGACAAGGCTCTTTTTCAAGGGGGGTGGGGGGCATGTTAGGGACCTAACCTCCCTAACCCCTCAAGTAAATAGAATAATATATTCCCATGTAATAAAGGTCGACATTGGTTAATAAGGCTTATTTAATAAATTGGAATAAGTCAATGTAAGAAAACCTAATAGAAGCTTCCGCTTCTAGAAGGGTCTTCCTCCAAACGGACCTTTATAAGATAGAATTAGTATAAATAAGAATAAAAATCATGATAAGTTTTGTCTTGAAAATTATTGTAATAAAACACTGCTGTGTTGGAGGTTGCCCCCTCAAAGAGGCAAGTGAACATTGTTTCCTATCAATAAAGGTATTATTTTGGTGTTGTGGTTTCATCTATTGTGTTGTTTCACTGTTATTCTCTGCAATATTTCTATTTTCAGCTATTATAATAAATCTGATACCTTACAAACAAGTTAATATACAAACAATGGAAAGATCTAAATTTATGCCGAGAGTATTCTAGAAATCATGAAGAATTCTGTCGAGAAGACTCTCCATAGGATATCTATTGAATGGTTTACTCAATGTTTTAATCATTGAATCATTGATTCAGGACTTATCCGATCTACACACCCTTCTTCTTCCAACTTCTCGTGCCTTCCATTTTAGCTAACGCAATGATCCGATCTTCCACCTTATATATTCTGCCTCAACCTTCTCGTTCATTTATTCCCCTCTGGTTAAAATCCTTTTTAAACTTTATCGACAGAAAATCCGAGCTTACCTTCGATCTCGTTCTTTTAAACCTTCAATGCGGAAATCCCAAAGCCAGTTGTCTGGGTCGAAGGAGATCCGGGTAATTTATTAATATAAAACCTGGATCCGGACCTGGATCTGTCCTAGAACCTTGCAGATGGAACCATGAATCCAGGTATCTGATTATCCGGAGAAAAAACACGTCCGGGTGACTCTTTAAAATAATTCTCGAATCCGGATGTGGAACATGTAACGGAACCTCGTCTATCGAGTAGCAGACTTATGGAAATCTCGGATGGCCCTGTAAAACAAAGTCCCGAATCTGGGTGCTTACACTTCGATACAATGGAACCTCGTTATCCTACGAAACTAGCTAATGGAACCTTTACTATGGAACTGTGATATCAGGGTACCAGGGTAATTAAAATCTTAATACTTATTAGAGTAGAGAGGGAAACATTAATACTTAATCAATTGTCAATAAAGTACTTTGGTTTGTCCCATTCCTTATTTTCAAACATCATTATTTTGTCACATCCCTTATCTTCAAACATCATTTTATGATTATAAGAGTTTTCATTTCTCTCAATGGTTTAATTTAGAGGAGCAGGGTAGCATAGGGTAGGGTATGTATACTTTTGTGCAGAAGGGGTCTCATACACCAATTTGGTGTTTGGCTTGACCTTGACATATACATATAGACCATTAAAATCACAAAAATTAATATCATCATGAACTCCCTAAGTAAATCATCCTCTGACCTAAAAAGTTGAAATGAAAAAAAATTAAATTGTTTCACCAATACCAATCTATTACTTTCATGCACGATAAGTAAATCACCAACACTTTGCATCTGATAAGAGTCCAAACCTGGAAATCATTATCTTGGATATATAAAACGAAACCTCAAGTACTACAAATCCTACAAAGAGATCTAAATATAAGGAATAAAATGAATTGAAATAAGAAAATAAAACGATTCCTTTATATTGTCATAATTCCTATTTATTATATTCATAAGGGAATCTCCCTCTCTGATTTCTAGATTTAGATATTTCAAGATTTAGATTTGTATAATGCTTGTCACAATTCCTATTTATTATATTCATAAGAAATCTCCCTTTCTAATTTCTAGATTTAGATTTGTATAATGCATGGGTGATGAGCTCTCAAGAATGACACAAGGCAAGGAAGTTGTTTGCAATCATATGTTTAATAAAAAATCTCCCTCTCTAATTTCTAGATTTAGATTTGTATAATGCATGGGTGATGAGCTCTCAAGAATGTTACGAGGAAGTTGCTTGCAATCATACGTTTAATAGAAAAGTATAAACTCTTAACCATTGAATAGTCCAGTGTGAATTATTAATAAAATTGTACTTCCATGAATAACATTTTCTATAGTATTCATCTTTTCCTCTGAACAAGGTGAATGATTAGTAAAATTGAACTTCTATGAATAACATCTTCTATAGTATTTATCTTCTCCCCTGAACAAGGTGGAATCTGATGAATAAGATTAGTACCCTCTTCTTTAAAAACATAACTCAAAATGGTAATATTCCATCATTATTTCAATTAAAGCATAAATATGTAAATTAGTGCCAAAAAGACTAACTATTTTATGTTGTTATAAGCATAGATGAGTGAAAACTTCTTAAACTTATAGCAGAGTTACTCTTCCAAGCTATGCCATATAGGATCTCGCAATTTAGAATATTTTCAAACACTAAAATTTTCAAGGTTTATGATTAAAAGTGTGTTTAATAAATACAATGAGTGTTTGTCATATTACAAACTAGATAGGATAACCTCATTTTTATATCAAAGCTTGGTTTATTAAAAGCATATTATTCTACTTAAACCAAAGCTAATAATTGAAATGAGACCTAAACTAAAACAAACATTGACAAAAAGAAATAATAAGCTAACTAAATTACTTCTACACTACATCAAGATAATTGAAATGAGACTTAAACTAAAATAAACATTGACAAAAAGCAATAATAAGCTAACTAAATTACTTCTACACTACATTAGTTCAACTTAAAAGATACTAAGTATAATCATAACACCAATATAGCCACTGGAGTAATTTCAATCCTACAAACATAAAGTAGTTAAACATTAGCATTCTGGAATGAAATGCTTCATATTTAAAAATTGAAAGAATGAAATCTAAATTTTTATCTACAAAAAGTAAAATTATATAATGGAAAACCCTTCAAAAGTAATTCTTCCAACTAAGTTTCAATTGGATCATAGAAACGAAATTGAAACACATTTAATGCTTGTGAAGAGCTCATGGGAAGAGAACATACCTCATCAAGATGATGAATCATGAATTCAGAGTCGTATTTGGTGAAGAATGTTTTATTTAAAGAAATTTCATCGTTTTTAAATTGAAAAGAAACAAAATGAGAGTTTGAGATAATCATTACCTTATGGTGAAATGTCTCATTTTGCATTGTAGGTTCACATTTGGAGTTTATAACATGAGATCCTGACATAACCATCACCATGGGATGAGGTGCCTCAAAGTCATCAAAACTTAATGGGCCATCTAAAATGATTTCCTTCCTTTCCAAGTTACAAAACAGGCTAGAATTTTTAGCATCATCAAATGAACTAGATAAGTATGCATGTGCTTCATAGATGATGTTCATAAAAAGATCGTTTTCCTCTTCAACATATTGAAATGAGTTAAAAGGAATGGAAACATTTCCCTCATTCTTGTAAGTTACTTTTTTATCATTGTGCATCAAACTAAATTCTAACCATTTGAATGGCGATGTATAAACTATGTCAGCAAACAGATCTGGATACAAAGAGTAAAACTTTTAGAGTGTAAACAATTAAATTCTTCCCTTCTAATAGAAAAAATCCCATTAACTAATTCAAGGGAAAAATTATCATGCAAACTCTGATTTAATGATAAGTTCCGAGTAAAAATGAGGGCACCTTGTTCAATATTAGAAGAAAAAAATGTGATGTCATCATTATAGCCATCACTTATGCCTTCAATTTCAAGGCCTTTTTTAGAAATGAGCATTGAGTCTTCTTCCACCATATCTCCTTCAACAAGAGTTTTAGTGTCATTGTTTGATATAAGATTTGAATCCTCAGATACATCCTCTTATTCTTGAAAATGTATATCACAAAATCATAGCATGTGTTGTTGTATGAAAATTCCAGTGTCATTAGTGGGTTCAAAAGAATTAGATCTCGAATCAACATTAATTGATGAGCCACTAAATTTAGTAACATTCATATCATGAGAAAAATCAACTTCATGTTCATCATTATTTTCTTGATCCTGTGTGTTAGAAAGAGAAGTAAGTTAGAGAAACCAATCGGATGCATCTTCTCCAGAAAATTGATCATCCTCGTGGAATCTGAGGAAAATTAACATAAATTTGGAAAAGAATTCATCGTCGAGCTCACCTTCATGTTTACAGAGATTCTACACTTCCACATACAATTCATTATAATTATAATTTTGATGAGCACTCAGAAACAACTCCATGAATTATTTCCATGTGCGAATAGATTTGGATGGAAAAGCTTTGAACCAACACTTTATTCTTCCTTGCAATGTGAGAGTGAATAACCCACACAATTCATTTTCATTAAATATTCTAAAAGAATTACATTTATGATTAAAATGAGAAATATGATCAAAAGAAAATATTACACCCTCGCCATCAAACTTTAATTTTGACAAGGAATCGACGGTCTTCTTAGAATGCTTCCAGTAGGCCGGCACAAACTAAAATCATGGAATAACACAAAAATGTAGAGAGGAGACATGAGCAGTTAAAGTCAATTGAAACGAAAGGCTCCACAGGGTCATCTTGTCATCTACCCTCATTCTAGCACCATTTTGTTGACACGCGAAAATGTCCATTCCAACAAGAGGGAGGATTTTCCAATGGTAGGTCATAATTATACTTTCTCTCATTTGGTGTGGCAAGCTCCACCAGTATGTGGGATCGATTTCTACTAACTAAATGGATTTCTCTCTAAAGAGAGACTTGCTTATTTAAACTATTCTAAATCCTAAATACAGTTCTAATCTATTATATGTATGCAATCCTATTATAACCTCTAACTACTCCTAATCTAACATAAACAAATAAGGATTGCAAACATAAATCTTAATTATTGAAAGTTAGAAAAAAATCATATCTCTCAATTTAAACCCGACTAGCATATTCGACTGTGACATTGAATATGTCCCTGCAATCACATTCATAACCAATTCATAATATTTTCTACAAAAATAATTGACAAAAATGACAAATTGCAAAAAAAATCAGAAAACAATCAATTGACAATAATGCACAATTGTATCAATTGATCCTAAATCAACTCTTCCATATATTCACTCTTCAGAAATAATTCATCAGATTGAGGTACAAAAAAAATCCCCCAAAATGGCCTTTAATCTCTCATAAAGCTTGATAATAATATACAAGATTCCAATTCCATATTTTCCAACTCCCTGTTTCAAGCAAGAAATCACCTTTTATAATAAATCATCAGTGGCTCTTCATTTCCTCTCTTTCTTCTTTGCTTACAACCATTCCCTTTTTCCAAGAAATTGATGAACCTTTCTTACAACAAATTGATGGGCCTCTTACCCAATGAAACTATGCATGATACTGCTGCCACTTGGTGGGTAAATTTCTTAGCAAAAATATAGATCTAATCCTAATGAATTTGTGGCCCAATTTTCAATTAATTCATGAACTTTTTCCCCTGCAAATCGTGACCCTATTTTTTGTGTTTTAGTTTCCAACTTTGCTGCAGTTTTTATGTTCCAATTCTTCTACAAAATTGACCCAAATTTCTGTGATCTGGTGATCAAAATATTTTTCTATTTGGTTCTCCATTTTTTGCGTTTTGGTCACATTTTCCCGAGTGATTTGGTAACTCCAATATCGACCATTTCGCACCCTTAATCTCTGCTAAATCATGGATCCAATCTCAGGATTTTTTTTTATCATTCTCTGAGAAGTTTATTGGTCAATATCTTTTTTGATTTGGTGGCAATATTTTGGCATCGAATTGGTCCTCCTTTTTCGTTCCTACCATGCAAAATAGAAATAAAACTAACTTAAAAATGTATTAACAAATATTTTATTTACAAACACACACACTCAAAATCATATTCAAAATATTATGCCAACAATAATTCTTAGGAGAAATCAAAGAAAACTCATAATATCTAAATTCAAGCAAAGTTCATTGACATGTAAGGTTTATTCACGCTTTCAAATTGAAAAGTAATCAAATCGAATTCTAAAAGTTGAAATGAATTCGTGGATATCAAAAACCCATAAAAATCACTATTTGAGAGAAAAATAATGAAATTCTTCACTAATAAAATTGCACAAATATATTTTTTAATGAAAGTCTAAGCCTCGTAAAAAATGATGTTTCACTCAAGTTAAATTCCACCAGCTTTTATATATATATATATATATATATATATATATATAATCCGCCAAAATGCCCAATTGACTCAATTGAGCAGTGAAACCAAAACATTGGCGAAAATGCTAAAATCTTTCGAAAACTATAAATTAAATGAGCTAAAGGTGTGAGATAGCTCCAATAAGCTCAGATGAGTCTGCAAACATAATTACATAAAATGGAAACATACAGATTCATGCAACACAACCGTTATGCATGAAAACAACAAAAAGAAAGCGAGACTAAAACAACTTCATAATTATAAGATGAAGGCAAGGAGCAAAGATCAATGCAACAAACAAAATGTCTTCAATAATGAGTCAAACCAATCAATATCATAAGCCACCAAAATCCCGTTCTCAATCATAATTCATAAGAGCCAATCATCAAAATCATGAAAACCAAAGGACAAAGAAGAGATCAATAACAATCAAAGATCATCATCAATCAAGATATAAAGCAATTCAACATAGAACTCAAAACCAAGATTTAGAAACCAAAAATAGGATCAAACGGTAAATAAGACAACAATTTGAAAGTTTAATGGGGGGCCTTCATTTTTGAGCAAAAATGAAGGGATAGTTGTTGAAGCATGAAAAATAGGTGACCCTAACACAATCCCTATGCCAAGGTTGGAGAAAATACATAGGATCATGGAAAATAAATTTCCCTAGGGGGGTTGCAATCCACTGAAGGGCTAGACAAAACTAGGTCTTGGAAATCCACCCATACCAGAGAAGCTAGTTGGGCATTTTTTCTAATGGAAAAGTCATGCATCTAATGGGTAAACACCAACAATGTATCATATAGATCTAAGGGCCTCGATGCATGATTGCATGCAGATGGGCTACATCATTGAATTAAAATGGGAAGAAACCCTTGGTTACATTGTATGGGGAAAGTGCCAACCATGTGGATCCCATACTTATCAAATCAAGTTTCGAATGATTGGCTCGTGAGGAACCCTCTTGAAAAATTAACCCAATATGGAGCTTTCCCTAAATGAATTACACAAATAATCATACTTAGAATCAGAAAATTCAATATTAGGAGGAGGGTCATTACCTTATGATAAACCTTTGGAACAATCTTTCTAGAGCCTATAATGCCAAATTTTGTCTTCAAATTGACAGTGGTACCAAAAATGACAATGGATTTTTTGGGTGAGACCATATTTCCTTCCCTTATGATAGAAAGGTCATAGTTCGATAGTCCAACTAGCAAGTAATGTGAAAAGTACACCGAGCAATTACTATGCAACAACATGAAAGATCACAACCCATGAAGCCATGGCTCTATCCCTATAGTTAGAGTTTTATGTCACCTCCATAAGTACATGTATTTAGTGTAAAAGACAACAATAATAGTTCTACAAAACCAAAATAGGAAAGAAAAACTAAAAAAAAGAGTCAAATAAACATTTAAGAACCATATGTGTAGTCTCTTCATATGGTGAGCTTATTGAGAGAGACGACAATGAAGAGATCTAGAACCTATAAATATATTTACATATTTCCTAGAATGAAAAATGTTCATCCTTGAACATGATTGAATATGGGATGACTGTTGATATTATGGTAGTTGCAGGAGGTATTAACCTCCACTTGTAACCTTTGACGAGACTAGAATATTCCTAGAAGCAAGAGAAACCCTAAAGCCTTGGATAATAACCCTAGAAGACAATTCATCTTAATAGAATAATTAATATTGATTTATTATCCCCCATAAAGAGAAGGTCGACCCAGTCAGTTAAGATGGACTAGTATAAATAGAGGGCACTAGATCTCATTTGTCACTCACTCACTCATGACTGCATAAAGACAAGAAGTGTGCATGAGTGAAGGAGAATTGCAACTGCTGTAGTAATGGCTTTGTCTTGGGTTATTGGTTTGGACTTTTTTATTGGTCTTTGGTTATCCTTGCTTGGTGCGCTAGCCTTGGTTGTCTATTGGTCTACTACCGGAATTATTTTATCTATCAAGGTTAAGTTGCTCAGGGGTGGCCTTTGTGCCTATGGTTGGGTGACAATATTGCTATATTGTCTATGGTGAAACGATCACAACCATTGTTCTAACAGGTTATGGGCCCACACCTCCTTTAGTCAATCTAACCACTGAAAGGAAGCTAAGCCATAATGTTATCAAGCTCGTTGAAGAACTGTCGCTAGGGTTTTTAGTAGGAGCAGTTACTAAAGCATTGTCTCTAGGGTTACTAGCAGGTGCAGCTGCAAACCATAAAACCACTTGCCCAACAACTTATGATGGAACACTTTACTCAAGGAGAGGATATTCTAGTGCGCCTTAGTGTAGCGCACCTATTGGCACTCTCAGAAGGAAAAAATGTCAAGGCTGATATTTTGGGTCAAAGTCAAAGTTTGACCAGCTATCAGTCAACATAAATCATGAATGAAAAGATAGGTCATCTACACTATTCATCTCTTACAGGAACTCTTTAAGATGACATGTGGATAATTTAAAGTGGATCTTCTAGGCATATGGCAGGAGACCAGGTCAGACTCTCCATTCTGAATGAAAAGAAGACATCCTACAAGGTAGAACTTGGAAACAAGAACACCTATCCAGTCAAAGGAATTGGTTAAGCCTCCATTAAATTGAAATAAGGTAACAATGTTCATTTGAGTAATGTCTTACATGTACCTAGTTTAGAAAAAAATCGTGTATCTATATATTTCCTAGAAGACAAAGGAAATATAATAGCCTTTGTAGATGGTGAAGTACTATATTGGTCTAGAGACTCCAGCATAGATAATACTAGAGTTATTGGAACTCGTGAAGGCATATTATACAGACTACTAGAACGTAATGATGAAGCTCTTGTAGATGATGAATTCAATCCTAGTGAACTTTGGCATAGAAGGTAGGCTCATCTTATCTATCAATCATTACCTTTCCTCGAGAAAATGGTTGAAGGAATACCAAAACTACAATCTACACATGAAGGAATTTGCAGAGAATGTGCAGTTGGTAAAAATGTTAAGAAGCCATTTTCAAGTAGCGATAATAGATCTAAGGAAATCCTAGATCTAATACATTCAGATGTTTGTGGTTTGATGCCAGTCAAATCTCTAGGAGGTTATCTTTATTATGTAACCTTCATAGATGATTACTCAAGAAAGACTTGGTTATATCTCTTGAAGACAACGATGAAGTTTTCAGCAAGTTTCAAGAATTCAAAGCAGAAATAGAAAACCTCACAAGCAAGAAAATCGAGACTTTGAGAAAAGATAATGGAGGAGAATACACATCCAAGGAATTTGTTTCCTTTTGCAAATCAGTAGGGATTAGGAGGGAGCTAACCGTTCCTCATAATCCTCAAAAAAATGGTGTAGCAGAAAGGAAGAATAGATCCACTGAGGAAACTGTGAAGGCATTAATGAATGATCAAGGTTTATCCATGTATTTATGGGGAGAAGAAAGCATGAAAACAATATATGTTCATAACAGAATTCCCCACTGCATATTGAAGAATATGACTCTAGAAGAAGCCTTCTCAGGAAAGAAACCTAATGTGGAACATTTAAGAATCTTTGGGTGACATGTTTACATTCATATCCCCAAGGATAAAAGAAAGAAACTAGAACCCTCGGGAAAGAAGGGCATATTTGTTGCATATAGTGAATCCTCCAAAGACTACATAGTCTATATTACAAAACGACATAAGATTGAATTCAGCAGAGACATAACCTTCAATGAGAAGATGGATTTCAAGAAATCTATAGAAGAATCCATGGAAGAAGAAGAATATGAAGAGCCTAGAGAAGAAAGAACATGTCTTCCAAAAAGTCAGAATGAAGAACCAGAACAACTTGATCATTCGATGCAACCATGTGAACCTATTGAATCAGTCATTGTACCCAAAACTAGAAAACATCTAGCTTGGCTTGAAGCTACTCTACAAGAAGCAGAAAGACTCAAACCTCCAAGTGGCACTTTCATAGAAAGTAAGAAGCCCAAAAGATTCTCCAGCTATGCAACATGTATGAAAAAACTTATAAATGAAGAACCCACCACATTTGAAGAAGCAACTCAGAAGAAACAGTGGAAATAAGCCATGACAGAAGAATAATAGTTTATCATGAAAAATGATGTGTGGGAAATCATGCCTAGACCCAAGGAAAAATCAGTGGTAACTTTAAAATGGGTCTATAAGATCAAACATGCAATAGACGGAAGCGCGGAAAAATATAAGGCATGGTTCATAGCTAGAGGATTCTCCCATAAGGAGGGAGAATATTATGATGAAACCTTTGCCCCTATTTCCATATATACTTCTATTAGAGCCATTATGTCTCTTGTTGCTTCCATGGGATGGAATCTACATCAGATGGATGTAAATACAACTTTTCTCAATGGAGCAATTGAACAAGAAGTGTACATTGAACAACCTCAAGGTTTTGAAGTACATCCCAGAGACACTCATGTTTGTAGATTAAAGAAAGCCATGTATGGACTCAAGCAAGCTCTGAGAGCTTGGTATGCCGGAATTGACAGTTACTTAATAAGACTTGGTTTCTCTAAGAGTCATGTAGATCCAAATATTTACTACAAGGTTGTGAACAATGCACCTGTGATTCTACTATTGTATGTTGACGATTTATTCTTGACAGGTGCAAAGTCTCTCATCATCCAGTGTAAGAAGGAATTGGATTTTGAGTTCGATATGAAATATATTGGTCTCATGCACTATTAGTTGGGACTAGAAGTATTGCAGAAGCGTGGTGAAATCTTCCTTGGACAAGGAAAGTATGCAGTGAAGATTCTTTAGAAATTTGGAATGATGGATTGAAAATCCATGGCCACTCCTATGACCAAAGATATAAGAAAATTAAGAGACTCAGATTCTGATCCATTAGACCCTTCCCTATATCGGAAATCGATTGGGTCATTGATGTATCTAGTCAAAACTCGACCATATATTTTCTTTTTTGTAAACATTTGAAGCCAGTTCCAGGTGGAACACAGACATGAGCATTGGATAGTTGCAAAGCATGTTCTAATATATATTCATGGGACACTAAACTATGGTTTAAGATACACATCATCCAGTGATATACAACTTCATGGATTCACATATTCAGATTGGGCAGGGAGTGCAGAAGACATAAGGAGTACTTCAGGGATGTGTTTCAGTTTGGGCTCTGTTATGATATCATGGGCCAGCAGGAAACAAAAGTATGTCGCACTCAGCACAACAGTAGCATAATATATCGCAACATGTGAGGCATGTACCGAAGAAGTATGGTTGAGGAAGTTGATTTCTAGATTATTTGATCAGGTACCAAATTCGACCGTAATATACTGTGACAATTAAATTTGTATGAGGCTATCAGAACACCCAGTGTTTCATGACCGGTCGAAACATATTGAGATCAAATACTACTTTATTCGTGATAAAGTATAGGAAGGAGAAGTGAAAATCCAGTACATCTCCACAGATGAGCAGGTAGCAGATATTTTGACAAATCCTTTGTCCAAGATAAATTTTGTGTACTTAAGGGACAAGATGGGGCTCGTGGAGATAACTCCCTTAGATGAAGGGAAGAGATGGCTCCCCAGGTTGGGAGGAAGAACTGATATATATTATTGATTCATGGGTAGTCATTTTCCAGTTTGGAAAATTGTCCAGGTTGGGCAGTTCCTTTCCAGTCCGGAAAGTGGTTCGAGATTTTTGATAGACATGCATTTTCCAGTTTGAAAAATGGTCCAGATCAGACAATCATTTTTGTAATGAAAATGGTCCAATTGATTGTTGATGTACCATAGACAACAATTCCCCTTGTGTCCAGTGTGGGGGAATGGTCTAGGATAGTCATTCTTCTTGGTAGTCACTCTGAGTAGTGGTCAAGTAGAATGGTCCACCTCGTCGGGCAATCATTCTTTCTAAGTTCATAGTTGTGAGAAGTTTCAAAGAATGGTCCACTTTGGAGGTTGGTGCAGGATAATCATTTCTTTAGGAAATGGTTCGAACAGTCATTCCCTTGGGTAGACTCATTCTCTCCAGGTTGCACTATGATTAGTGTTGGAGGAATGGCCTAGTTAGGTGAATGGTCTAGGTTCAACAATCAGGGACATGCATTCCCTAGGGCAGACTCATTCTCTCCAGGTTGCACTATGATTAGTGCCAGAGGAATGGCCCAGTTAGGTTAATGGTCCAGGCTAAGAAATCATGGATATTTATTCTTCCATGCTTGGGAAGAATAGTCCAGATAGCCCATGGCTAATGTTTTACTTTATGAGGGAAGATGCTCTTCCAGATCTCACAGAGGTGAGTGGAAGAATGGCCCAGATGACTCAATTTGTGTCATGATATTCTTTTATGCATATTGATATTGGATGATATGATTTTTGTAGAGATTGTATGTCTCTGGACAATAGGTGTATGCTACTGTGGTGGATGTGATCCACTGATAGTGACTGTGTGTCACTAGTTAGTATCAGTGTGCTACTCAGAGTGGTTGTGTACCACTGGATAGCAATTGTATACTACTATGAATAGACACAATTGTGTTCTATTGGATGGCATTGTTTCGATTGCCATGGAGACTATCTAGTTGGATAGTGATGATGGTGCTTGTGATTTGATCATGAGACAGCCTGTGTAGCTATGATGATGCTACTGGTTGAATGGTTTGTTTGTGCTCAAGATTATTGCCTTTAATACCTCCCTAGCTAGGAGGGAGTGTTGATATTATGGTAGCTGCGGGAGGTATTAACCTCCACTTGTAACCTTTGATGAGACTAGAATATTCCAGGAAGCAAGAGAAACCCTAAAGCCTTGGATAATAACCATAGAAGACAAGTCAACTTAATATAATAAGTAATATTGAGTTATTATCCCCCAAGAAGAGAAGTCAACCCAGTCAGTTAAGATGGAGCAGTATAAATAGAGGGCGCTGGAGCTCATTTGTCACTCACTCACTCACGACTGCATAAGGACAAGAAGTGTGCAAGAGTGAAGGAGAGATACAATTGTTGCAGTAGTGACTATCTTGGGCTATTGGTTTGTACTTTCTTCTTAGTCTTTGGTTATCCTTGCTTGGTGCGCTAGCCTTGGTTGGTTATTGGTTTGCTACCAGAAGTATTCTTTCTTTCAAGGTTAAGGTGCTCGGGGGTGGCCTTTGTGCCTATGGTTGGGTGACAATATTTCTATATTGTCTATGGTGAAACGAGCACACCCATTTTTCTAACAATGAGAATATTGACTCTGAGGATGTTAGTATAGTAGCATGAGATTGTTGCCTAAAGGTGATTGTGTGCACTTCATCCTCAAATATTTCAACCTCTTGTTTTTCTAGTTCATTTGACGTATTGCAAACATTATGAGTTTTTAACAAGGAGATAAATTTTTGATTGACTCATTCAAGCTTTGAATGTGCAACATGGATAGCTCAAGTTTCACTTGAACAAGATGGTTTAACATGGAAACCAAAATGGTGTCAAAGTACTCAAAACTAGGGACATACTAGTGTGTGGTATGCAATATGACTCACATTTGTTCTATGCAAGATGGCTTCTAAAGATAAGTGGGAGAAGTGGGCATTTGAGGCAAAATAACCTCTGATACATGTATAGAAAATTCAGAGGATCTTCATTAGTGTTCTTGCTTTGTGGGTCCATGGGTGCAATAGAACTTAGGTATTACATATTATTCTAGAAGGAATGGAAAAACGTAGAGCAAGTGGAGTTGATACTACAAGAGAACCCATGCCCACTTTGATAAACACAAAAAACTAATCTGGTAATAATCACCATACTGGGCTCCAAATACAAATGTTTAAACATTTTGGTAGGCCTTTAGGAGAACATAAGGGTGGGATTTGGTCCACATATGTGTGCATGGATAGTGTTATGCATACCTCACACACATGACCACTACCTTTGGGTGCCACCATGGTGACCTTGAGATATTGAGTAAATATATCATTTGGTAAACCTTGAGGAACATATGAAGATGGACTTTGATCCACATATTTGTGCATGTAAATAATACTATATGTTCTTCACACATTTGAACACTAACTCAAAGTGCAACTTTGAAGGATAGATGTTTTAATAATACTAATAATTTATGGGTAATTATAAATTTTGTTTTTGTATTATTATAATAAGGTCGAATTTAATGTTAAAGTATTATAGTGATATCCCATCTCAACTTCTAAAGTATGATTTAATAGGCTTAGCATACTTGTAATGTAAAGTTGGGATTGCATATTTAGATTATAAGCATACATTATTCAAGTTGAGCAAGGATAGGCTTCATGTTATTGCTTTTAGTATGAGTAGTGGCCAACATAAGATCAAAAGA
>ML793520.1:153940-164923 GCA_009831015.1 Picea engelmannii
GGTTACTCTAACTATGGGTGCAATCCAAATTGGCACAAGAATATGGTGCAAGTATGATACTTATCCAGAAATTAAAATTTTATATTAAAAAATAATTGAAATTTTGAATTAAAACATATCAACTATTTAGCTTCCATACTTATATTGTCAATAGCTTTCATACTTGTATTTTCAGAACAAGACAAAACCACCAAGTTTGCTTTCATACTTATATTGTCAACTATGGAAAAGAAGACAAAACCACCAAGTTTGCTTTCATACTAATATTGTCAATTGTGAAATAAGACAAAACCACCAAGTTTGGTGACGAAGATAGCAATGGATAACAGATAGCATATCAAATATTTACTGAGAGTTGACTAGACATTCAGTGCAAAGCATGGACACCATAGATTGATTTTATTGATTTTTTGGCTATTAGGGATACACAAAAGCATAAATAGTTAACCAGCTAGAATCCAATGCTGCATTTGAACCATACATCAAACTCTGCATAACTACCAAGTATTCCAAGTAAGATAGGACAAATGATGAAAATGCAAGTAAAACTCCAAGTTTTGACCAACGTATTAGGGAAAGAGAAGGAGAAGGCCCTAATAATTCTCCAATAATTTCCAAGGTGTAAAGTTTAAACTGCTTGCATGTTTCAATAACGTTGATTCAAATAAAAGTCTAGAGAGATGAAGAAAGGTCTCCATTAATTCTCAGGGTGTACATTGCTTGAATCTTTCAATACTGTTGATTCATTGTATCACTCCCTAGTCCTACCATTACTTACATTTTCAGTTGAACAAAAACAGCTTTTACACCTTGATGCTGCAACTTACTTATAGATCTATAGAGCCTCACAGCTATTCAACCAAGAATATCAGGTATCCGGCTCCCTAGTAGGCACAATTAGAAGATAACTAGAGCTATATGCACTGGAAGTTGCCATTCAAGGATTTTTCACCTACTTTTTCATCCCTGGAGTGAATATATAGACCTTCAATCAGGGATGATTTTAAGGATGGAAATTTATTTTAAAATGTAGAAACCTTGGTAAATCTTACTAATCTTTCATGTGTCAACTATAAATGTTTGGCGATATTTTTGTAAAATAATTCAAATTTTTAAGTATTTTATATAGTTTTTATAAAATTTTGTCCATTATTAAGGTAAAATAATTTTATTCTATAGAATTTGGGCGAATCATTTTTAAAATAGCAAATCTCTTTTTTGAAAAAACCATAAAAAATTAGTACATGAGCTAGATTTAACCCCTAAAATCATCCTGCCTTCGATGTTAGGTAGGGCACTTTTGAAACTTCCTCTGCTTCTTCAAATCAGCTTTACCAAGTTACCAATAAAGTTAAAGCATGAGAGCCCAGTGGCTTCAAAGTCTCCTGGAAACCGATTCCCTTAACATCTCAACAGATTCCGAAATTCGAATCCGAATCCTAAATGATAGGAAACAGATCCTATATCCGGAAACAGGAAACGGGTCCTTCAAGAAATCATGCCAAATTTGGAAGAATCGGATCCACATCATCGTTTCCCCGCTACCTGCACGATTCAGATCCGGGTACGGGACTAATATTGGCGAATTCGATAACTCTGCAATTCAACATTTTATCATGTTGATGGAGAAAGTATTTGAAAATATTATACTTCACATTCGATGCTCCCATCATCATTAAGTATGGGTAACCAGTTTTCCTTTAACTATTAAACTAAAAACTTTGAATTCAACATTTTATTAAACTGCAAACTTTGAATTCAACCTTCCATGATGTTGATGGAGAAGGAATTCTGAAATATTCTACTTCCCATTCAGTGGCTCCCCCAACATCATTACATATGGGTAATCATTTTTCTTTTAAAAGTTTTAGGTCATCCATACGTGGACTCCACGTCGTCAACTCCCAATTGACAAGATTTCACGCATCCTGGCAATTTTGCAGGCCATCTCACCCATCTTAGTAGGTGAGCTGAAGCTTCCATTTATCACCCAAATGGACATTTAACCTGTAATACAAAATCAGATTTGTCAACTCCAACACAACACACAAAATTCTTGAACTTATATATAAAATATAAGTCTCGAATTGTCGCTTTAATATTCCGAGTCTGTTTCTGCTAACAAGAATGTCAGAAACAGAATATGGATAAAAGACAAAAATGGATGAAGAGCAGTATTCTGATAAATGGTATGAAGGCTAAATTTAGCAGTAAAAATGTGTGTTCTATCTGATATTTTTATCTTAATAGTAGACATTTTGTCATATGTTGTGTTTAGGATCATAGCACTGGTATTAGTGACATTAATTCATACATTGAGGGCCTCTGGAACATTGTTTTTTGTCTTTCTGAACAATATAATGCAGGGGGTTACCGTAATTTTGGACTACATCATTGGGTATGTCACAGATTTGATTGTCACATCAGCATTTGGGTGTATGAGGTTGATTCTGGATGCATTCAGTGCTTTAGTGGGCTTCTTGGGTGATGCATTTTATGATTTTTTGGTTTACCTGCACACTGCCCTCCATGCCTTTGCAGACCTTGTTTGGGCATTCATGTGCAATGTCATTGAGATGTTGGGTCTGTCACTGTTGACCATATGGAACAATTTTGTGGATGCAGTTGCCTCTTTTATAAACAGTTTATAAGGCTACGAAAAGATAAATTGATTTTGAGCTGGAGCTCATATATGATTTTGGGTGGGGAGGTCTGCACCAGAGACTTGGGAATTTTCTATAATGTATCACAGGCGTTGGATTCAAACTGAGGTTCATATAGATGGATAAGCTAAATTGATTGTGGGCTGGAGCTCAAATGTAACTCCATGGGTTGGTAAGTTTGAACTAGCCACTTGTAAATTTTTTATATTGGATCACAGGGAATTTGATTGAAGAGAGGCTTTGGATTCAAACTGAGGTTCATAGTTGTGGATAAGATAAATTGATGTTGGCTAGAGTTCAGATATAACTTCATGGTTTGGGATTTCTGCACCAACCACTTAAGAATTTTTCTGTATTGTATCTCAGGGAATTTGATTGAAGACATAATCAAAGTTAACCATTACCTCATTTTGTATCGAGCAAGCCTATAAGAAGAAAACTACTCTATGTAAAACATATGCTTGAATATCTGAATACAAGTTCTGTTTTGTTAATTTTCTATCTTATTCTGTATCAATTGGTATTAAAGATTGCGTTCCTGTTTTCTGCAGCCAAGGCAAGCAAGGGGGCCAATCCTCTCCATATCTGGTTTTCATAGAAAAAGATCCAATGGGACCAGCTCTCATAAGGCAGTGTAATTGTCAGTTCAGATCAAGAGGGCTTTGTCCCCTCGGCTACAGGCTTCCGCATCCTTGATCTAATAGGGATCCATCTCCTCAAATTACAAGAAGCAGATACTTCATATATCTGATTCACTCTCCATCTTAAGCAAAGAATTACTCTTATCAACTGTGTTCAAATGCCTTCAGTAACTCCAAAAGCATTTTTTTGGGCAGCCTATCATATTTATCTCAGAGCATGTTCACTCAACCACTCTCTCCTTTACCGCCTATTTTGTTGTAGCATTTTTATCTTTTTTCTGCATACTTCTCTACATTTTCCTTAGCTGTAAGCATACATTTCAACATCCCAATGGGATCCTGCGCTATGGGTCCACAAACTACCTAGCAAATTCACCAGAGGCACTTTGACATATATCAAACACTGCGCTTCAGATACTTGAACATCTTTGTTTTGCAGCTATATGACCATCATGTCTCCTTGCCTTGAAAAAGATGCAGGATTTCACACATGATCACTTCTTGAATATCGGCTTCCAGTCCAAACTTTCCCTAAAAATTATGATCTCTAAATCATGGCGTCTCACCAAATCCACTTGGCCATACAGGATCCAACACTAGTGCATCCCTTTCTGCAATATGAGGAGGCACATTCACACCTATGTCAATGATGGCTGCGTTCCCACCACTGTCACAATCATTACCAACAACCACTATAATCACTCCTTTGAACTCAGCCCCTTGGCCTCTCATCTTGCACATTGAACAGTGAAAATATATACCACTTCATCAACATTGAACAGTGAAAATATATACCACTTCATCATAGTTCCAAGCTTAAATATAATATTAGAGAAAACAATGAAGAAGAGATCAAAGAGGAGGAAATCAAAACACTAAACAGTGAAAATATATACCACTTCATCATAGTTCCAAGCCCAAATATAATATTAGAGAAAACAATGAAGAAGAGATCAAAGAGGAGGAGATCAAAACACTAAACAGTGAAAATATATACCACTTCATCATAGTTCCAAGCCCAAATATAATATTAGATAAAACAATGAAGAAGAGATCAAAGAGGAGGAGATCAAAACACTAAAAGACTAGTACACACCAACTACAGAAAGGGCATACCATGGAGGATGAAGTTAAAAGACCGAGATGTGCAAATTTTTGTCTTCAGAAAAAGGTTGAGAAGATGCAGAAACCATTGGAATGTCTTTCCTTAGAGCACCGAGAGTTTGACAACTTAGAAGGTTGCAATCCAAACTGGGATGCAGCAGCTAGAGAGAAATGTTATAGTGCACTCTAACCTTGAGCAAGATGTTGCTATGGCTGCTACACCAGAAGTTTCAAAGCAATGGCTGCGCTGGGGTTTTGCAAAGGCAATAGTAAGCTCCAAATGCCTACGCTATTCGTCATGAAAGTGATTCTTCAAGACATGAATGTGCTGGAAATGATAATGTATTGGCTCCACTGTTGTTTGCGCGGTGAGTGACGTCCAGCTTTACTCTGGCCAGTATAGTTGCTAAAGTTTCATCTAGCCGATGAGCTACCACCACAACTAATGTAGCACTGAATCCCTACAACGAAAAAGAGTAGTATAGTTTGGATTCTCCCGAAAGAAATCATTCTGGGAACACGTGGATAGACTTTTCTGCAGATATGGCTAGCAATTTGTCCGATGGACTGGCATCGACTATTACCATGACACATTCTCTTCGAAATAAACATGACCCTAGATATGTCTTTAGAGAAACTTGTAGTGCAAATTCTGGGGAGTTTGAAAATATGAAGTTTGGCCTCCATATAGAACATTCTAGGAATGAATAGGTCAACAGGAATAAAGCTGAAGAGAGGACATTTTTTAAATATATCCCTCAAGACCATAATGGATAAAAAATAACCATGCGGCTCCAACCAATGCCACAGACACTTCAGTTCATGTGAAATCTAAAGTTTTGGTGCGACCCAAGTTAAAGCTGCTTCCACAAACTAAGTCATTGGATGCTACTTCTCAGATTGCAATATTGGACGTTACAAAGAATTCACACAGTGGGCCGATGAGCAAGTCATATGAATATCACTCTGCTGCTAGTACATTGTCTGTTGTAGTTCCCAGCGAAAGTGTAGGAAACAACACTCGGTGAACTGTAAAAGCAGTGGGGGCATTGGAAGTCAAGGAGAAGCACATAGCTAGAGAATGACTACATTTGAAACCTCCCTGATTGCATTATGAACACAGTGCAGCCAATAATGATGACGACGAGCAATCTTTGTTGACAGGGGCAACCCCATTATGAAAACAGGCAATGCAGGACATCTGCTCCCTTAAGTCTTGGACAAATTTACCACACTCCTTCCAACACTGGTGTTTGGCGCATGGTTGTCTGGCATTCCATTCTGTATCAGCACCAGTCACTTTCAATTTTTTAAAATGTACGATGAAGAATTTGATTGAACTGCATGTCTGGGGAGTTTTACACCAGCCCCTTATCAATTTGGCTGGGGTGGTTTGCACTGGTCACTTACCAATTTTTTATATTGTATGACAAAGAATTTGATTGAAGAGATTTTTTGGAGTCAACCTGAGGCTTATATGCATATGGATAAGATAGATTGATTTTGAGCTGGAGCTCAAATGTAACTCTATGGCTTAGAAGATTCAAACTGCTACTTATAAATTTTCAATCATGTATCACAAGGAATTTGAATTTGATTCAAGAGGGACCTCAGATTCAAACTGAGATTGGAATATGTGGATTACAATCCTCTGATTGGCCTTCTAACTCATAGGATTGGTCATGAAAACTCTCCCCTTCTAAGATAAGGTATCGGCCAGCTTTATTTGGTCCTGAAAGGTTTTATTGGGTTGGTAATGGGTGTTACCTGAGCTGGTAGAGTTGTTAACCAATGCCTTACAGTAAGGTCTTGCGCCTTACTTGTTTTTTCTTTTTCTTTTTAAGAATACTTCGCAGGGAAACTCTCGGGTATTTTTAGGGAATTGGCCCTTAGTGTCATTCAACCAATAAAACTAGCCCACTGGGCTTCAACGAATTTCATTATTACAAACCAGGGAAAATCCTTGGATGTAGCTTAGCAAATGCATCAGTAACAGTTGAAAAAGATTTTTGAATGTTCTTCTCTGTTCAAAGAAGTAAAAGTTGCGAAGAGAAAATGGCATTTTTCTTTGTTTTTTTGAGTAGATAGATCGGCCAAGCCCTTCTAATTTTACATAAATGCCTTGGTTGGAACCCTAATGGAACGAACAGGCTGAAGGCTAAAAGTAATGAGACATTGCCCTCCATTTACCTAAACATAGATTAACTGGAAAGCCTAACATCGCAATACCTTATGTTTGAGACATGTAAAAGGCTCACAAGGTGATCAGATTGAAACTTTATATTTCTACCGTTTTGGCAAACCGTCTTGTGCCTATGCTTTGTTTTCATTATAGTTTCCAACAAGCTGCTTGACAGGTAGCAAAATCGTTCCATGGATCTTAAGAATTCCCAGAGAATCCAAAGACGGATATCTGCCCTCGAACAGTGAGTTCTTCTACCGCTGAGCTACATATCCCTTTCATAACAGGCATCCTTAACGATTTGATCTCTAGGCGTGGATTGCTGCCTCCAACTGGTTTTCCATGTATTTCAATAACTATTGATATTATATCTTTCGCATTAGTCAAATCCCATGGTGGTCAGGATTGGACACTACAGCCCATAAGTTTCTGAGATTTTACTGAAAATTATTGAAGTATTTCAGACCATTTTTGAAAAGCAGAGTGAGATGGGATGAACTAATACTTGGTTGGGGCTATGGAATGTCTTTTGCTTAGACATAAACAAGACCCAATTTGATTTTTGATTTATTTAGGCTGTATAGTCCTTGATATCTATGTTAAGAAACTATGAGTTTGGTGGCATCAATTTTGAAGGCACGCTATTATGAGCAGGCCTTGAGTCTGATTTGATTTGGATAAACCATTCAAGAAAATGGATCTTTGGGGGATGAAACTCGGAATTGGATTGTCACAAGGAATGCAATTGGTGAGTTGAGAAATTTCAAATACCATTTTGTATTATACAGTTTTTGCCATTTTACTTAAATAATTATTATAATAAAATTAAATTATAATTGTGTCTCATTTAATTTGAATCAAATATTTTGGGAATAAATTAGCCAAATACTTCACAACATTAATAACAATAAGGGTCGCTAGTGATTCCAATTATTTTCGGTACGAAATGAGAGTAGAGATATAATAAAGAAATGTACAGAGATATCTTGGTTATCCAATAATATAACATAAATGTATCAGAGATGCAATCATAAACACAGAGATACAATAATAAACAATTTCTATTAGTGAGCGAAAATGTACAAAGATTGTAAAAATAAAGAGTGAAAGACTCACTAGAATGGTGACAGCTTATCTCTGAGAAGAGATGTGACGGCTACTCACATTTGCAAGAAAATGGTTTTTACAATGAGGCTCTAAGGCCATTTTAATATAAAGAAAATCCAAAACCCTAACCCTGGAAGATGAAAACCCTAACTGTTTTGTGGACTTCATTTTGGGTAGTTTGGTGTATCAACTTCTTGGGGGCGTAACTTTGACATACAATCTCTATTTGGGGCACATGATAGCTCGTTGGAAAGTTCTATCCGAGGACTACGCATGTTATCGTTATACTTTGCCTTCGTCTACAATTTAATTGTGGAAAACCCTAAAAACGTTGTTTAGGGCCTCAAAACGACCCCGGAAGTTCGAGACCCAAAAATTAGAAACAAAACTGCCAAGGTGGAAGACTATTTTTCGAGCCAATGGAATAGGTGGGTGGCCACCGATATCCACCTAGATCAATCCTCCCTCCTTAGGAAACAATGGTCTCCATTACGTTGAGTTCCCGAGGGAGAGGGGGAAACATTTGTTAAACCTGAACCTTAGTGAGTTGTTTGCCTTGCTAGAGAAGTTGTGTTGCTTAGTTTGTTGAAGGCTATCACGAACTTGTTCCTGGCGGGGTTGAGTCTGTTCAACCAATCGAGCTACATGAGATGACTGTGTGTAGAAGGAATCTTTGCACTTTGTTGCAGCCTTGTCGATCTGCTTCTGTTGGATAGAAGGTGATTGGGCCGAGGCTGTATGATCTAGATAGATGTCGGTGGCCTCCCACCTATTCCAACTGGCTCATTTTGGCAGTTTTCCAGTTTGACAGTTTTTTCCTAATTTTCGGGTCCCTAACTTTCGGGGCCGTTTTGAGGCCCTAAACAACGTTTTTAGGGCTCGCCATAGTAACATTGTAGATGGAGTCAAAGTCCGACGACAACATTTGTATTCCTCGGATAGACCTTTCCAAAGGTTGGTTTTTCATCTTACTGGGTCAGGGTTTTGGATTTTCTTTATGTTAAAAAGGCCTTAGAGCCTCATTGTAACGATCATCTTCTTGTGAATGCGAGTAGCCGTCACATTTTTTCTCAGAGATAATTTTCCACCATTCTAGCAAGTCTTTCACTCTGTATTTTTATAGTCTTTGTACATTTTCGCTCATTAATAGAAATCGTGTATTACTGTATATATGTGTTTGTGGTTGCCTCTCTGACACATTTTTGTTATTTTATTGAATATCCGAGATATCTCTGTACATTTATTTATTATATCTCCACTCTCATTTCGTACCAAAAATAATTCGAATCAGTGGTATCAGAGTAGGTTGTTCTTGATCGTTTTTCAGTGCATGTCCCTGACAAGGTCCAATTATAGCAAGTTGGATCTTGAGCTTGTCTCTCTTGAGGACAATCACTCTCACACGCCCAAGAAACCCTCCATGGCGGAAGAAAAGAAAAATGACGGAGCAGAAGATTCTATTAATTTGTTACTTGAGCAAGCTCTCACACAACAAAGGGATGAAATGATGGAGAATTTTGACCACATCCTTCAATGTCTACTGATAAAAACAGGTGCGTCTTCATCAAGCGACGACTTTGGAGGCACCTCGCCTTTTAAGGTACAAGTTAATTTTTATATTCTCATATTTGAAGGACAGATAGATGTGGATGCCCTAGAAAAATGGTTAAATATTGTAGAAGGTTATTTCTCTATTCACAATTTTTTCGACAGGGAAAAGATCACCTTCGCATTCCTTAAGACTCTCCCCCATGTCAAACATTGGTGGGAAACTTACTGGGAGAAAAGTTTTACAGAGGAGTCTAGAATATATGGGGTCGAGCCCCCTTGGAATTTTTTTGTGGATGCAGTCAAGGAACAATATTACCTTGTTTGAAACTATGAAGAACAGTACATGAGATGGGCCATGTTGTGTCAAGAGAGGGGCCAAGCAGTGTCAGAGTTCACCAATACTTTTCATACCTTGCACACCAAGTTGGGTATCAAAGACTCTGAGCAACATTTGGTTTTGAAATATCATGAGGCTCTACACAGATACATCCAAACTAAAATGGATTTTCTGGACATTTCATCACTCGATGTTTCTTATCGATATGTTGTTAAAACCGAGCAGAAATTTAAGAACCAGAACAAGCGGGAGTTTGGGTCTGCAAATCTGCAACAACCAAAGTATGGTAAAGACAACCCTAACAACCAACCTTCAAAAAACTAGTCCAAGCCACAGGAAAAGAAGGGTAATGGAAAGACTAAGAAGGACATTGGAAAATGGTGCGATTTCCACAAAATCCCCTGGCACAACACCGATGAGTGTCACTCAAAACAGTCATTGGTGGCCGATATCAAAGACAAGGAGTCAAACCCTGATTCATAATATGAGTCATAAAATACTGATAGAAGACAGATCATCAACGTAGATCCCACTGCTATTGTCGCGACCGCAACAATTCAACCAAAAGAAACAACAGATCCTGAAGAGGGGGAGTGCCTTTTTCATTCACAGATGTGGGTGAAGGGGACCCCACTGCATTTTATCGTTGATAGCAGAAGCCAAAAGAACCTCATCTCAACATAGGTCATCAAATAGTTGAGATTGTCAACAACACCACACTCGCAACCATACAACATCGGGTGGCTTCGCCAGGGACGAGATCTTTGTGTCAGCCAACAGTGTCGATTGTCATACGAAATCCATCCCTTCAAGGATGAGGTATTATGTGATGTTGCGTCGCTAAATGTCTATGATGTTCTCTTGGGCTAGCCATATATGTGGAAGCTCCATGTTGTTTATGAGTCTCGACCCCGTAGTGTCATTGTTACTCTAGGGGGTCATATCTAGAGAATACCAGAGGTAGTTCCAACTATTGTTCTACCTAAAAAGTGCCACAAGGTAGTATCTGTTGGTTGTGGAGCCTGATTATCTTCTTGATGTAGAGGCCCTTGCATTCAGCCGTTTTTATACCCCATGAAGTATTTACACCCCAGAATTATGTACACTCTTCCAGCAGGGGTTCGAGGGCGAAGCCCCCGAAGAAAAAATTGCCTTATAAAAGTATATTGTAATTTCATTGTAAATCTGGACCATTCATTATAAGGTCGCAGACCTAACGGTAGAGATTATGTTAGGGTTTTTTGCCCTAGAAGGCAACCCTCTTTTATGAGGGAAATGTATTTGCAGCTATGTACGAGGGTGAATATTGTATTCTGAGAGAGGAGACTGTGAGAGAAAGAAGAGGAAGTTACAGCGGGTTTTGCTGTAGGTTGTATCCCTTCATTTGCTGGATAATAA
>ML793520.1:169327-213968 GCA_009831015.1 Picea engelmannii
TTGCTGGATAATAATAAAGGAAGGACCTGGCAATTTCTCTGGTGGACGTAGCCTACACTGGGTGAACCACGTAAATCTGTGTCTCTCTTGTATTGTGTGTCTTCTGTGTTTTTTTTTTTGTTTTTGTATTTGTTTTATTTTATTGCTCCGCGGTCCTGTTTTTCTAACAGTATCTCATACTACAAAATTCAGCTTCTTTACAATATGTTCAAAAGGTGAATAGAAGGACAATGAAACCACTACAATGATTTGGATTTTATGAGCATAATGAAAATGAATATAGATTATTATTATTCTTAACATAGAGACACAAGAATAACATAGATACAATAACAAAGATACAGTAAAATTGGTTTCTATTCAATAAGAAAATGTGTTGAAACTGTAAAATGCAATGAAAAACAAGCTTGTTAGAACGGTGACAGCTTATCTATGAGAATAGATGTGATGGTTCCTCTTATTCGCAAGAAGATGGTTACAATGAGGCTCTCCAAGACTTTTTAAAATAAACAGGAATGCCAAAACCCTAGAAATCTAAAAACTTAACCCTAGGAGATGAAGCACCAAAAATAATGTGAGCCCCGTTGGGGTAAGCTAGTACATCAACTTCATGGGGTCGTAACTTTTGCATATGATCTTTGTTTTAGACACACGATAACCCATTGGAAAGTTCTATCTGAGGACTATGCATGTTGTTATTAGAGTCTAACTCTGTGTACATTCCCTGACTCTGTCTACAGCCTAACTGTGGTGATCCCTAAAAATGTTGTTTAGGGCCTCAAAATGGCCCCGGAAGTTAGGGACCCGAAAACTAGGAAAAAACTATCAAACTGGAAAACTACCAATATGATCCAGTTGGAATAGGTGGGAGGCCACCGACATCCATTTAGATCAATCTTCTCCCCTTAGGAAGCAATGGTCTCCATTGTGTTGAGTGCCCCCATCAGATGAGGAAATTTTTGTTGAATTTGGCCCTGGGTGAGCCACTTACCTTGGTGCAGGAGCTGTCATGCTTTGACAAATTGATAAAGTTGGATCGTTTGTTGGCATGAGACCTTTACCTGTGTGTCCACAATATGATCACTAGATGCATGTTGCATGCAATCAGGGTTGAGCTCTATTGGTGTTAATTGTTCTATTTTATCTTTGAGGTGTCCAACAATGGTGGGAAGTATGGCCGAAGGAGATCCATGTTGAATATTGGGTGCAGGCCAAGGAAATGAGGAATATTGAGCTCAAGATAATTGTTACCCACAACCTTGGTGATGGTGTAAGGTCCATAACAGAGTGGGAGAAGCTTCTGATGGGGCCCTGTAAGGCATTCTTTCTATAAGTGTAACCACACTTTGTCTCCCACTTGAAACTTATGTGGCAGCCGGTGTTGATCATGGAACTGCTTGTACTTGGCATTGGACTTATGTAAAATATCTTGAACCTATTGGTGGATGTGTTGGATCTGCTCAATGAACTGAGAGGATTTTTCAGCTTCAGTTGGAGCAGGTGATGAATCGGTCGGGGTGGCCGCAAGAGGTAATGAAACATCCATGGGACCGAATGGTTGGAATCCCAACTCAACCTGAAAGGGGATATGGTCGGTTGATCTATGTAGGGCTTTGTTGTAGCTATGTTGAACATATGGAATTGTACATGCACAGGATATGCACTATCATCTGAATGACAACCTCAGTTTGGCCATCTGTCTAGGGGTGTAAGGAAGTGGACTTGGTGAGCTTGGTGTCCAGTAGTGACCAGAGGCTCGACTAGAATGTGCTAAGGAACCGACTCTCCCGATCTGAGACAATGGTTTGTGGCATTCCAAAATGCACCCAAACTCGTTCAAAGAAGAGCTTGGCAGTGGCTCATCTATGATGCTCTTCTTGCAGGTAGCGAGGATCGCCATCTTGGAAAAATGATCAACAATGCCAAAGACATAGTCATTTCCCCTCTTAGTGGACAAAAGGCCCGACATGTAGTCCATTGAGATGGATTCCCATGGCTTGTTAGGAGTAGGAAGGGGGGTGTACATGCCCTGTTTATTAGTGGTTGGTTTGGAAATAGTGCACACAGTGCAGGACCTGATATACTTGTTGACATCTTATCGAAGTTTCGGCCAGTAGAAATGTTTCTGCAACACTGCCATTGCATTTTTGACGCCGAAGTTTCCTACCACCCGACTATAGTAGGATTCCCAAATCATCTTCGCTCACTCGCTTGATGGAATGCAGAGATGGCCCAGTCGACACAATAGCCCGTCCTGAAGATGAAAATTAGCGACAACTGAGTTTCCACCCAACATTTGGTATGTGGTGTTGAAGTCAGGGTCTGTCTCATAGAGGTTGGGCCATCCAGAGGTCTCGTGGCCACAAGAGTCTAGCACTGTGGTGAGTATCGCAACTGGAGATCGACTGAGGAATTAAACAACTCGGTTGATACTGCATGTTTTATACTTGATTTTGAGGTGGAATTGCTGCAAGTATGTGGACCACTTATGATGGCGTTCATTCTGCAATTTTCCTTGTGTCTGCATGAACTATAGTGGTTTATGATCCTTGGATGACTGTCTCCTTCCCTAGAATGTAATGTTCCCATTGGTGGCAGGCTTGCACAATGGAGTACATTTCTTTGTTGTAAGTAGGGTACTTACGAACAAAATCTGATAGTGTCTCACTACGATAGGCCACGGCTGGTTGTGTTGAGTGAGAACTACGCCCACAACATAGTCTAAAGCATCTGTCTCAATATCAAAGGATTGTTGCAGGTCCGGTAATGAAAGTACTGGGGCTGAGCACAAGAGCTTCATTAACTCATTGAACGCTTGTTGTTGGGACATTCCCCACACAAATATTTCCTTACCACCAACCCTGGTTACTTGGCTAAGTGCCCATGCAATATTGTAGAATCCCAACATGAACCTGCGATAGAAATTGGCAAGGCCCAAGAAGCTCCAAAGCTTAGTGAGAGTTGTTGGGGCTGGCTAGTCATGGATGACATGGATCTTCGTTGGATCCACAAGCACAAGATGTTGATCCACGATGTAGCCTAGGTATTGGACCCTGTCCATGCCGAAGGAGCATTATTCCAAGTTTTCATATAGCTTGTGTTGTCACAGGGTGTGCAGAACTTGATTAATATGTTGCAAGTGTTTTTCCCAAGTCTTGTTGTAGATGAGGATGTCATACATATACACCACTATAAAAGTATTAGTGAAAGGTCGCAGAATATCGTCCGTCATCCTCATGAAAGTTGTTGGAGCATTTGTCAAACCAAAGAGCATGACCAACCATTCAAAAATACCTTCTTTTGACTTAAAGGCGGTCTTCCATACATCTGTCTATTCTATGGGGACCTAGTGGTAGCCATACTTCAGATCAATCTTATTGAAGTATTTGGCCCCCTTGAGCTGATCAAGGAGATCATCAATTTAGGGAGTTGAGTACCGATTCTTATCTGTGATTTTATTTAGGGCCCGATAATCAATGTAAATTCGTCAGGTCTCTTCTTTCCTCTGTAGCAGCACGATTGGGCTCCCATAGGGCGATGAGATGGGACAAATGTGCCCCTTGTGGATAATTTCTTTGATATATCGCTTGATATCCTCATTCTATAATAGAGAGCGACAATAGACTGGCCCATTGGGAAGTGGTGCACCAGGGGTCAGATCAATGGGATTCTTGACCTCACAGTGCAGAGGTACCCCGATAGGTGAGGAGAAGATATATTTGTATTTTTCCATGACCTTGTCCACTTTCTTTTGCTGTGTGGAGAGGTCGGACATGGAGGCCCTGGACATGGCCACAATATTTCACTCACTCTGAGAGAGAATCATGAAGAAGACAAACTTCTCGATTTGAGAGATGACCTTCCTACATTGTTTGGTAGAGATCAAGGGAATATCACTAGGTGGAACTGCCTCGGGTATCCTGTATAATTTCATGTTCAAAGTAATAATAACACTATGAGGCCTATACTCATATACAACATGACGTTTCCATAAATAACGTTGGCCCAAAATAACATTACAAACTTCAAGACGAGAAACATCATGCAATACCTTGTCTTTGAAGGCTTTGATGTCGTATGACATGCGACACTGTTGGCTGATGTGGAGATCACTTCCTTGGCAGAGCCATCCAATGGTGTAGGGCTGCGGGTGCAACGTTGTCAGCAGGGCTAGTCGCTTGATGACCTCTTCTGAGATGAGGTTCTTCTAGCTATCGCTATCAACAATAAAGTGTAGTGAGGTGCCTTTTACCCACATATGTGAATGAAAGAGGCACTCGCCTTCTTTTGGTTCATCTGGTTCACTGGGATGGACCTTGTTGGTAGCAATAGTGGCACTGGGTTCCGCATCAATGATTATTCTTCCCCTTTTTGGTTTTGACTCAGAGTCATAATCTGCAGCTGATTCATAGGATTTCACCTCAGCCACCAATGATAGCTTGGAGTGGTAATCACTCGTGTTATGACAGGGGCTCTTATGGAAGTCACACCACTTCCCGGTATATTTCTTTGTCTTTCTGGTGTCCTTCTTTTCTTGCAGCCTAGACTAGTTTTCCTAAGGTTGTCTGTCTTTTCTCTATCCTTTGTTCTATGGGTTGGAGATTCCCTTTACTTGATTCTGATGTGAGGGGTTCCCAGGACCAAATTGCCACGTCTTTTGTTTAAGCTTTTGCTCAATTTTGATGGCATATCGATAGGCCGCGCCCAAGGATGAGATGTCCAAAAACTCATTTTCGTTCTGGATGTATCTATGCAGACCACCATGATACTTGAGCACCAGATGTCGCTCAGAATATTTGATACCCAGCTTGGTGCACAAGGTATGGAACATATTTGTGAACTCTGGCACTACTTGGTCTCTTTCATGCCACAGTGTCATCCATTTTGTATACATGTCATCATGACTTCTGACAGGGTAGTATTGTTAATTGATAACATCCCTGAAGGACTCCCAGGTGACTGCAACTGTAAATAATGATGGTTCCTCTGTTTCCTTTTTCTCACAGAAAGTCTCCCACCAATATTTGACATGGGGGACGACTTTGAGGAGTGCAAACATAATCTTTTCTCTATTCGAAAAGTTATGAATAGAAAAATACCCTTCTAGCTGATTTAACCATTTGTCTACAACATCTGTGTTTATCTCACCTTCAAATATGAGAATATAAAAGTTGATTTTCACCTTGAAGGGGGCAGTGCCTCCGTTCGAGGAAGATGCGTCGCTTGTTGGTAGTCGCCAAAGGATTTGCGCAAAACTATCTATCATTTCATTCCTTTTTTGCGTGATGGATTCCTCAAGAAACATTTTGAAAGGATCTCCTATCCCATCATCTTTATTTTCTCCCGCAATGAGAGGTTGCTTGGGCATGTGAGAGCTTTTTTCCTCAAGAGAAACAATATCAAGAACCAATTCTTTGTACCCTGACCTCGTCAAGGACATGCATTAAGAAAGACAAGGAGCAGACCGCTTTAATACCACTAATCCAGATTTTATGAGCATAATTAAAATGAATACATATTATTATTATTTTTAGAAAAAAGACACAAGAATAACAGAGATACAATAACATGATATAGTAAAATTGGTTACTATTCAATAAGAAAATGTGTTGAAAATGTAAAATGCAGTGGAAAACAAGCTTGCTAGAATGGTGGTGGATTATCTCTGAGAAGATATGTGACGGTTGTGCTCATTCGCAAAAATATGGTTACATTGAGGCTCTCTAAGCATTTTTACAATAAACAGGAATTCCAAAACCCTAGACATCCAAGAACCTAACCCTAGGAGATGAAGCGGAAAAAGTCATGTAGGCCCCGTTGGGGTAAGCTAGTACATCAACTTCCCGACATCGTAACTTTTGCATACGATCTTTGTTTTATGCACACGATAGCCCATTGGAAAGGTCTATTTGAGGACTGCTCATGTTTTCTTTAAACTGTGGTGAGCCCTAAAAACATTGTTTAGGGCCTCAAAATGGCCCTAGAATTCGAGGACCCGAAAACTAGGAAAAAACTGCCAAACTGGAAAACTTCCAAAATGAACCATTTGGAATAGGTGGGAGGCCACAAAAATCCATATGGATCAATCCTACCCCCTTAGGAATAAATGGTCTCCATTGCATTTATTTCCCCCATCAGATGAGGATATTTCTATTGAATTTGGCCTAGGGTGAGCCACTTGCCTTGGTGCAAGAGTTGCCCTTCTTTGACAACTCGATAAATATGGATCTTTTGATGCCAAGTGATCTTGACCTATGTGTCCACAATATGATCATTGGATTCCTGTTGCATGCAGTCAGGGTTGAGCTATTTTGGTGTCAACTGCTCTGCTATCTTTGAGGTGTCCAATAATGGTGGAAAATATGGCCGAAGGAGAGCCATGTTGAATACTAGGTGCAGACCAAGGAAAGGAGGAATGTTGAGCTCAAAAGCATTGTCACGCGCAACCTTGGTGATGGTGTATGTCCCATAATAGAGTGGAAGAAGCTTCTGATGGGGCCCTATAAGACGTTCTTTCTACGAGTGCAACCAAACTTTGTCTCCCACCTAAAACTTATGTGTCACCAGGTGTTGATTGTGGCGTTGCTTGTACTTGGCATTGGACTTCTGTAAAATATCCTGAACCTATTGGAGGATGTGTTGGATCCTCCTAATGAACTGGGTGGCTTTGTCAGCTTCAGGTGGAGTAGGGGACGAGTCGGTCGAGGTGGCTGCCAGGGGTAGTGAAACATCCATGGGGCCCAATGGTTGGAATCCCAACCCCACCTGAAAGGGTTTGTGGTCAGTTGAGCTATGTAGGGTTCGGTTGTAGCTATGCTAGACATAGGGAAGACTCTCATCCCATGTGAAGGGGTGCTTATAATTGTACATGTGTAGGATATGCACAATAATCCGATTGAGGAACTCAGTTTGGCCATTTGTCTGGGGGTGGAAGGAAATGGATTTGGTGAGCTTAGTGTCCAGCACTGACCAGAGGCTCGACCAGAATGTGTTGAGAAACCGACTATCCCGATCTGAGAAAATGGTTTGTGGGATTCCAAACTGTAACCATACTCATTCAAAGAAGAGCTTGGAAGTGGCCTATGCTGTGATTATCTTCTTCCAGGCGGCCATAATCACCATCTTGGAAAAGAGATCAACAACCACAAAAATAGTCATTTCCCCTTTTGGTGGATGGAAGGCCTGACATGTATTCCATTGAGATGGATTCCCATGGCTTGTCAGGAGTAGGAAGAGGGGTGTACATGCCCTGTTTCTTAGTGGTCGGTTTGGACATAGTGCAGGCGGTGCAGGACCTAATATACTTACCGACATACTGTCGAAGTTTCATCTAGTAGAAATGTTTATGCAACAATGCTACTGTCTTTTCGACACCGAAGTGTCCTTCCAACCGACTGTAGTGAGCTTCCCAAATCATCTTTGTTCGCTCACTTGCTGGAATGCAGAGATGGCCTAGATGGAATAACAACCCATCCTGAAGATGGAAATTAGCGACAACTGAGTTTTATCCCAACATTTGATAGGTGGTGGTGAAGTCAGGGTCTGTCTCATGGAGGTGGGGCCATCCGGAGATCTCGTGGTTGCAAGAGTCTAACACCGTGGTGAGTGCCACGACTAGAGGTCGGCTAAGGAAATCAACAACTCAATTGGAACCTCCTGTTTTATACTTGATGTTGAGGTGGAAGTGTTGCAAGTATGTGGACCACTTTTGATCACAGCCATTCTGCAATTTTCCTTGTGTCTACATGAATTGCAGTGGCTTATGATCAGTGTGGATGACTGTCTCCTTCACAAGAATGTAATGTATCCACTAGTGGTAATATTTCACAATGGATTACATTTCTTTGTCATAAGTAGGGTACTTATGGACAACATCTGATAGTGTCTCACTATGATATGCCACGGGGTGGTTGTGTTGAGTGAGGACAGCACCCACAACATAGTCTTAAGCATCTGTCTCGATCTCAAAAGGTTGTTACAGGTTCGGTATTGAAAGTATTGGGGATAAACATAAGTGCTACTTCAAATCATCGAAATATTTTTATTGGGACAGGCCCAACACAAATTTTTCCTTACCACCACCCCTGGTTACTTGGTTGAGGGCCCATGCAATATGAAAGAATCCCAACGCGAACCTGCAATAGAAATTGGCAAGACCCAAGAAGATCCGAAGCTCAATGAGTGTGGTTGGGGCTGGTCAGTCACAGATGACCTAGATATTGGTTGGATCCACATGCACATCATGTTTATCAATGATGTATCCTAGGTAATGGACCCTATCCATGTCGAAGGAGCACTTTTCCAAGTTGGCATATATCTTGTGATGTTGCAGGATGTGCAAAACATACTGAATATGCTGTAAGTGTTCCGCCCAAGTCTTGTTGTAGATGAGGATGTCATCTAGATACACCACTACAAAAGTATTGGTGAAAGGTTGCATGATATCATCCATCATCATCATGAAATTTGTTGGAGCATTTTTCAAACCAAAGGGCATGACCAACCATTTGAAAATACCTTCTTTTGACTTGAAGGTGGTCTTCCATACATCTGTCTGTTATATTGGGACCTGGAAGAAGCCAGACTTCAGATCAATCGTACTGAACTATTTGGCCCCCATGAGCTGATCAAGGAGGTCATCGATTCGGGGAATCGACTACTAGTTCTGGACTGTGATTTTATTCAGTTCCTGGTAATCAATGCAGTGTCGCCAACTCTCGTCTTTCTTCTGCACCAAGACGATTGGGCTCCCATAAGGAAATGATATAAGATGGATGTGCCCCTTGTAGAGAAGTTCTTAGATCTGCCTCTTGATCTCCTCATTTTCTAACAGAGAATGACGATAGACTGGCCCATTGGGTAAGGTGCACCGGGGGTCATATCGATGGGATGCTTGACATGGTAGTGCAGAGGTACCCCAGTAGGTGAGGAGAAGATATCTGAGTATTCTTCCACGACCTTGTCCACTTGCTTCTGTTGTGTGGAGAGATCAGCCACGGAGGCCCTAGATGTGGCTACGATCTTTATCTCACTCTGAGAGCGAATCACAAAGAATACAAATTTCCCGATATGAGAGATGACCTTCTTGCATTACTTGGCAGAGATCAAAGAAATAGCACTAGGTGGGACTTCCTTGGGTATCTTGCACAATTTTCTATTCAAAGTAATAATAACACTACGAGGCCTAGACTCATATACAACATGACGTTTCCATAAATAAGGTTGGCCCAAAAGAACATTACAACTTCGAGAGGAGAAACATCACATAATACCTCTTCTTTGAAGGGATTGATGTCGTATGATAGTCGACACTGTTGGTTGACGTGGAGATCGCTTCCTTGGAGGAGACATCCAATGGTGTAGGGTTGTGGGTGCGGTGTTTTCGGTAGGTCTAGCCGCTTGACAACCTCTGCCGAGATGAGGTTCTTCTGTCTACCACTATCAATTATGAAGTGCAACGGGGTATCTTTTACCCATATCTGTGAATGGAAAAGGTGCTCTCCTTCTTCTGGATTGTCTGGTTCACCGGGTTGGAGATTGGTGGTAGCAACGATGACACTAGGTTTCACGTTAATGATTTGCCTCCCCCTTTCTGGTTCTGACTTAGAATCAGAACCCGTATCTGATTCATAATCTTTCACTTCAGCCACCAGCGACTGCTTTGAGCGACAATCAATAGTGTTATGCCAAGGGCTCTTATGGAAGTCACACCACTTCTCAGTATCTTTATTTGTCTTTTAGGTGTCCTTCTTTGGTTGCGTATTGCATTAGTTGTCCTGATGATGTCCATCTTTTCTCTATCCTTTGTTCTGTGTGTTGGGGCCTCCCTTTCCTGGCTTTTTCTGTGAGGGGTTCCCAAGCCCAAATTGTCGCATCTTTTGTTTGAGCTCCTGCTCGATTTTGATGACATATTGATAGGCCGCTCCCAAGGACGAGATGTTCAAAAATTTGATTTTGGTATGGATGTATCTATGCAAAGCACCACGATACTTGATCACTAGATTTCACTCAGAATCTTTGATACCTAGCTTGGTTCACAAGGTATGGAAGATATTTGTGAACTCTTGCACTACTTGGTCTCTTTCTTACCGCAGTGTGGTTAATTTTGTATATAAGTCATCATAACTTCCAATAGGGTAGTATTGTTCCTTAATAACATCCCTTAAGGATTCCCAGGTGATCATGACTGTAAATAATGAGTGTTCATATGTTTCCTTTTGCTCACAGAAAGTTTCCCACAAATCTTTGACATGGGGAATGACTTTGAGGAGCGCAAAAGTAATATTTTCTCTATTCAAAAAGTTATGGACATAAAAATACCCTTCTAGTAGATTCAACAATTTGTCTACAACATCTTCATCTATATGACATTCAAATATAGGAATATCAAATTTGATTTGTACCTTGAAGGGGGGCGCGACACCTCCACTCAAGGAAGATGCGTCGCATGTCGGTAGCCATCGAAGGATTTGCACAAAACTATCCATCATCTCGTTCCTCTATTGCGTGAGGGATTCCTCAAGGAACATTTTGAAAGGATATCCTATCTCGTCGTCTTTCTTTTCTCCCACCATGAGAGGTTTCTTAGGCATACAAGAGATTTTTTCCTCAAGAGAGACAAGCTTGAGACCCAATCCTTTGTACTCTGACCTCATTGGGGACATGCATTAAGAATGACAAGGAGCAGATCGCTCTGATACCACTGATCCATATTTTATAAGAAGAATGAAATAAATACAGATTATTAAAAGATTTTTAACACAAAATAACAAAGATACAATAAAAACTGGTTTCTATTCAATAAGTAAATAAGCTGAAACTATAAAATGCAGTGGAAAACAAGCTTGCTGGAATGGTGGTGGCTTATCTTTGAGAAGAGATGTGACGATTGCGATCATTCGCAAGAAAATTATTAAAATGAGGCTCTGAAGGCCTTTTTACAATAAATATTAATGCCAAAACCCTAGACATCCAAAAACCTAACCCTAGGATATGAAGTTCCAAAAGTCACGTGGGCCCCATTGGGGTAAGCTAGTACATCAACTTCCCGAGGTCGTAACTTTTGCATACGATCTCCGTTTTAGGCGCACGATATCCCATTGGAAAGGTCTATCTGTGGAATACACATGTTGTCATTAGACTCTAACTTTTTCTAGAGACTAACTATGGTGAGCCCTAAAAACATTGTTTAGGGCCTCAAAATAGCCCCAAAAGTCGGGGACCCGAAAACTAGGAAAAAACTGTCAAACTAGAAAACTGCCAAAATGAGCCAGTTGGAATAGGTGGGAGGCCACCGACATCCATATGGATCATGGAGTGGATGTAAACCCACAATCAAATATCTTAGAATGTTTGTATTTATAGCATGGGCTCATATTCAAGATCATAGGAGAAAGAAGTTGGATAGAAAAAGGCATTCTTAGTGGGCTACTCTGATGAGTCTAAAGCTTACATGTTGTTTGATCTAGTATAAAAAGAAGTTATTTGTAGAAGGGATATTTCCTTTGATGAGAATACTTCAAGTATTACTCTATTGAACTCTTCTTTTGAATTGTTAGTAGTGATCCACTTGAAACTCTAAAGAATTTTTTATCAACTAGCTATTATACTACATCAACTAGTGTGTTAATAGGTTTGTTGATTGGGAATTGATTTGCATACCAGAACATACTTGCAATCAACCTTCTACATGAGACTCAACCATAAACTTAAGCCACCTAATCATTCAATTAATGATGATTTTGATGCAAGTATTCCCTCTCAAAGGGACATTTTATTTTCTATATGGGAGACTAAGATGATTTAAGCTACTAGAATTGATGCAAGAAATATAAATGACTCAAGGAAAAATAGACGTCGTAAATAACATGATAGTGTTTCTTTGATGGAATATGTACCGGAGTCATGTGATCCTATTACATATGCATATATACATGGTCAACCTAAATGAGAGAACACTATGACCAATGAGTACACTTCCTTGGTGAAGAGTAAAACACGGGACTTGGTTCCTTAATTATAAGGAAAGAATGTAGTGAATTGTCGATGGTCAATAAGACCAAATTTAAATTTGAAGGTATTGTTGAGAGACAAAAGGCTCAAATGGTAGAAAATTCCCTTATGAGGAAGGTACTAGACACCTAGACCTTTGCTTCAGTTACAAATATGAACTTCGTTCCACAAATTCTTTCACTTTCTACTTAAATTCGAATGGGAGGTAGATTAGATGAACATCAATAGTTATTTCTTACACGGTGATCTCACTGAGGAGATTTATATAGAGAAGCCCTCAAGCTTTGAGAAGAATGGAAATATTATGTGTTAACAAAACAGGTGGTTTGGAACAAGCCCCTATGGTATGGTATAATAAGATCGGTTCATTCCAGTGCGTTTGGAGCATTATTTTCAATTGGAAACCATTTTCGTTTCACTTGAAAACATTTTTGTTCACCCAAGATATTAGATAAGGAGATATACAATTTCATTTCAGTTTTTAAAAATCTATTTCATTTTGTTTTAATATTTCATTTCATTTTTCTATTTTTTCCTTGATTTGATCCCTTTTCGATCTACATATGCTATTTTTCTTGTGCTTTGTGTGATCTCAACAAATCACAAATGGAGTAGAAAGTTTTTTTCATTTTCTCTTTTCCCTGCACTTTTTGTGATTTTAAAAAATTAGAAAGGGAGAGAAAAGTTGTATTTTTTGGTTTGACTAATCGGGATCTAACATGAATCTTGTAAATGTTTGAAATTATTTTTGGGGGGTGTGGTCATGTTAAAGCTTTTTGTAGGGAAAAACAAGGGTTTTGGTGGAAAAGATGCACTTTGAAGAAAATAGTTAAAAAAGAAAACCCTTAACCTTTTCTAACATTTGTTATATATTTTTTCATTAACTCACTTGGTTGAAAGTTACTTTATTGGGCCACCAAAGAGGGCACCCATCTCCCTTCGGATAGTTGTTTCTATTGTAAACTGCCCTCACTAGTCCAACTGAGTAGGGTTGTTCCTAATAAATGATTAGCATGATTTTTTCGTTAGGCAGTTAACTAAAATAAAAAGAGAAACAACGCTTGTTAGTTAGAAATAAAGTAGCAAGTCTCATGTTGTTGCTGTAAAAAAAAATCACCTAGTATGATAAAAAGGATGTCTTCTCGATGAAATACAAGGAATGGTTACTTCTTCTCACTTAAAGATTGTTCTTTTTTATTCTCTGTGTATTTTGTATTGTGCAAAGTTTTATTCTTATGTGTCATTCTATTCAGTTGTTGCATTTTAAATTCTGCATATAGAATTGTGGATCAATTGGTATAAAATCTTGGATCCAAGCCAACTTCTGCTCAACCACAGAATTCAGAAGAGAGGCCATAAATAAATATATATATATATATATATATATATATATATATATATATATATATATGAAAGCCAAATGTCCTTCTCAAGACTTCTAGTTTTCCCTGAGGACCCTCCTCAAGGATTCCAACACATTCATCTTTCACCATTCTCCAACATCCAGTGTCAGATCAACATTTGTGGTGAATGAAAATTATGCCACCGCGAAGAGAGCTATCTATAGAGGATTCTGAATCCACTACCACAACTCCAATTTAGGATTTAACAATGGCTCTCCAAGAGCTACTCCATCTGCAACAATGTCGAGCTCTGACACCCATGCATCTAGATACACACTTCTAGTTACCGAAGTTTGTGGGCCAAATGAATGGAAAGAATGTTAACTCTTGGTTTCACAATCTTTCCACATACTTCTTTACATGTCCTAAAATGAAGGAATACATGAAGCTTCAGATCGCCAGTTTGCAACTCAAGGGAATTGAACATACATGGTGGGACACTCAATTGGATACTTACTCCTAGTTCATGGATAGAGGCACCTCGATCGATACACATATACCACACATTACGACGTGGGATGTATTTTGACAAGCTCTAAGAGAGCGCTTTTACCCACTAGGATATCGCCAGAACCTCCTTTCCAAATGGTTGTAACTCTGAAAACTAGTCAATCAGTCCATACAAGGATACATCAACATCTTCTACAAATTGTGCATCCAACTCCACATCACTGATCCAGAAGAGGTATTGATTCTCAAGTTCAATTATCGATTATTGTTAAGCATCTTTCATGAAGTTGATTTGTTTGAGAGTTCTTCCTTAAATAAGGCCTTTCTTCGGGCCTTGGTCGTTGAGCATAAAGTGGCTCCTTGAATTTGTTCACCCCAAACTGAATACGACCCTTCTACTATTGGCTCTTCTCAGGTTACCTCTACTTCCACCTCCACAACTCAAAGGATGCCCTGGTGTACCTTCCACAAGACCAACTCACATGCTTCTACCAATTGTCAGGCACTTCAAAACCTTCATCCCAACAAAAATATTTTTGTAGAGTTCGCTCAGTCTGATTCCCCTGACCTCTTAAAGTTGTTTCTCTCAAATATCCTACAAAATTTGAGCCATATCTAATGTACAACACCTCTCTTTTGCCCCTGTTTACCCACAATTGTCAAATTAAGCATGAATTGGCTACTCTCATCCTAGACAACGGAAGACAAAAGAACCTCATTTCCCAGGAATTGGTTCAACACCTACAACTCCAAACTACTACACACCCTGAACCATATAAGCTCAGATGGGTACAAAAGGAAGGACCATGCCTCATTGTCTCCTAGTGTTGTGTGATGACCTTCATTATTGGCCCTTTCTGGGATACTATGGTGTGTGATGTTACTCCTTTAGATTGTGTTGATCTGTTACTTGGAATCCAATACCAAGAGGCCTGAAACATTGTTTATCATGTTAAATTGCGTAAATACCACCTACAACATGAGGGACATAACTATGTTCTCACCTCCTCTACCCCTCACTCCACACAACCTCTAACCAGACAAGCAATCATTAAGCAAGTAAATATGAACAAATATGTTTCCTTGTGTTTGGTTTGCTCCATTAAACCAGACCATCTGACAAACCCATCACCTCAGGACATAGATTGCCTACTCCCAAAAGTTGCCAATGCCTTTCCCCAACCCACATAATTGTACTTGTATTGCTCCATTGATCACACCATTGATCTCCTTCTGGAAGCCTCTTCTACTCCACCTTCATCTTCTCCTTTTTCATCTCCAACATTTCTTATGCCAAAATAAGTTTATGTTCAAGTATTCTCCACCAGTAGGTTATGTATTCCAACAAAAGTGCCAACATATTATAACACTTTTCCTAGAAGTTCCTCTTTTTCCAAACAGATTATTGAGAAATCTTCATCCAAACAAAATTCTTACAAATGCAGTATAGCGAGGAAAAATCATTTGTAGAGGCATCCCTTCTTAATTGGAGCAGTTAATTAGACATGGTGTATTGGACGGACCCATTGTTCTTCCAGGGAGCTTGTATTTAAGGGAAATGTTGACACAGATAATGAAGCGTTGGTTGATCAATACTGTGTGGGGTCTACACATAAACAACAAGAACACCACTTAGCACAGTGTTATACACACACTTTCTCTTAGTTCCATCTTCGGGTAGTTGTTGCATTATCAACTACACTAGAGCATGCAAAACAGAGGCCTCATAAAATTCACACACCATTGTTCTTTCACCCGGAAGCTCGTGTATGGATCTTGCAGGACAAACATCGATTAAGAGAAAAACATCATCAACTGCGCCCACTCAGATATGATCTCGCCATAGTTCAAGAAAGCATTGGAGATAATACAATGAAAATTTCCTCATTCAATAGCGGAAGTGGGCACACTTTTGGATCTAAAGAGGGAGGAATTGGGCCACCAAAGAGGGCATCCATCTCCCTTCTCATAGTTGTTTCTATTGTAAACTACCCTTGCCAGTCCAATTGAGCAGGGAAATTCCTAATAAATAATTAACATGATTTTTCTATTAGGTAGTTAACTAAAATAAAAAGAAAAACAACACTTGTCAGAAAAAAATAAAGCATCAAGTCTCCTATTGTTGTTGTAAAACAAAAATCGCCCAATCTGATAAAAAGGGTGTCTTATTGATGAAATACAAGGAATTGTCACTTCTTATCACTTCTAGTATTGTTCTCTTTCATTCTTTGTGTATTTTGTATTCCGCATCGTTTTATTCTTATGTTCCAGTCTATTCAGTTGTTGCATTTTAAATTTTGCATATAAAATTGTGGATCATTTATTAAATTAGACGTTTTGACTTCAAGTATTTCTTTTGATTAAGTTACTTTTTGAAAAAAATCATTCTATTTCAAGTTATTAGATAACTTTGTCATAAAATGCATTTCACGTAAATGATAGAAGTGAATCACTCATACATTATGTAATGTCCCCTTCCAAATGATCACTCTAGGAGGACGACTTAGTGGTATATCTAATTCTCGTAGGTCATAGTCGATTAAAAAATGGAATTAATAGATTAATTGTTTGATGTCATTTAGAGGAAAAAACAACATTATAAAATGGCATTGAGTAATTAAAAGTGACTTGAAGAATAAATTGAACAAAATCTTATAAAGTCACTTTAATATTTTAAGTGAAGGTAAAAAAGGTAAAAGGGTCAACAAAAAGGTAAAAGGGTCAGTAAAAAGGTGAGAAGGATAAAAGAGAGATGTGGGTTCATTTCTGTCATTATGTTGATGATATTTTTCTAAAATTGATTTGGAGAGAGCTCTTGTGGGTTATGAGGGTTTTGGAGAAAAACCCTTGTGGAGAATTGGTTTTGGTGGTGAAATATTCCATCCTATCCAATCAAGAGGAAGGATCGTTCAGATTATTCATTGGATTTCATTGTTGAAGACAATATTTAGATTTGCAAGCTTGAGGAGATCGATTTCTTCTAGTTTCTTTTTCTTGTGACTGGTAGTCGAGTTCATCCTTTAGTGGTTGAGTTCTCTTTGTACAGGTCGAGTATTTGCAGAGGGGGGCTATTTCCTTGTGTAAAGACCATGTACTCTTGGCAAGGGGGGAATTTATTTTGGAGGGGTCATCATTCCCTTAGGGTGGACCAAATATTATTGTAGGGGCTAAGTTTCACTTGGAGGGGACATATTTTCTCTTGGAGAGGTTGTATCTCAATTGTGGAGGCCGAAATATTTTGTAGAGGGGGGAAATTTATTCTTTGGTAGCAGATCGTTGGGTTTGGAGGGCTTCTACAACAACAATTTCAAATCCAATCTCTTATTTATTCATCCAACTAATGGTGCCATCAATTGCAAGTGTACTTCAAGACCAAATATGTGAGTTGTTTGTTGTGTAAAGGTTCATATTGGATTAATAATAAATATGTGTAGTTTTGTTTATGTTTCTTTGTTGTTTGAATAGTTTTTTTGAGCACTAGTCAATTACAACACTGTTGTTATAATTTATATGTGTTATGCATATTCTATTTTGCATCAAACACTCATTATCCATTGAAAAACCACATTGAAAACACAAACCCGCAAACACACAATCATAACAACAATAGGAAAGGGTTTACAGTGGGCTTGAGTATGCCAACAAAGTGTTTGAAAAAATTATTACACCAACAATAAACTTATAACAATCAAAAAGGAGGTTTTTACAGTGAAATTGGGTATATTAGCCAATTGTTTTACAAAATTCCTGACCCAATTTTTCATTAAAACACTACAACTGTAAGAAGAAATTTATGACAACAATAAGGAGGGTTATTATAGTGGTATAGGAGCTAATGTTCCTGCCAGCCTGTGTATTTCATGTTACTTTGATGATTATGGGGGATGCAATACACATCATATGTAGGAGGAGAAGGCATAGAGTTGATGAAAACTTATTCCATTTGGAGTCAGAAGAAGAAAGAGACATGGGGGACATAAATGAACAACCAACGAACAACTCTATTCATATTTTAAATGACTTGACAAGGACACATAATGACATAGTAAGGGTACAAAGTAACCGAGAGAGGGGGCAACATCAAATGGTTGAGCTTCTCACCCAGCTTGTGGAAAATACTCAAGGGAACCAAAACATTGCAGCCAATGATGGTTCGAGAGGGACTAATGGAAGCCATGGTCACAATGGAAACCAGGTTGAAGGGAGAAATACACATGTCCCTACACATAACCACATTGGGTCCACTAGTAGAGTGACTCCTAGACCTCATATGCCTCAATTTTTGGAAGGACAACAAGATGGAAATCAGGGGCATCAAGGACAGGGGGGAGATTTCATAGAGTATTTGAAGGAGTATTAGATTCTTTGTGATGAGTTTCAATAACCCATGTCTTTACAAGATTTTTGTACCATCAAGTGCAAGAATAGGCCTAGATATTTCAACAGGGGCCCACAAAGTTGGGAGCTTCAGTGGAAAGTGGGGAATTTGTCCATTCCTTACTTTGATGGCTCTAGAAAATGCACTGCTAGGGAATGGGTACAAAATTTGGACACTTATTTGCAACTCAACCCCATGACAAAGTCAGCTCGGTCATTAAATACGCTACCTTGCATATGGATGGAGAATCCCACGAGTAGTGGTACCATGGGCTAGTCACGTTGGGGCATGAAGGTATTACATCCTACTTGGATTTCAATCAAAGAATTATGGACCAATTTAATAGGAGGGATGCAAAGTTGCACTTCAAGGACTTAACATAGCTCAGGTAAAGTGGGACAACATATTTTTACATTGTAGAGTTTCAAAGGGAAATCATGGTAACAGATGTGTCTGAGCACAAGTTGGTTATGATTTTCATTGAAGGACTATTTGAACCCCTGTGTGGTTGGGTTAAGGATTTCAAAACAATATATTTACATGATGCCATCACTAGGACAAGGAACATGGAGCATGCAGTCCCTTAGAAAAAATTTCCTTATAAACCTTTCATTCCTCAGAAGAACAAAGATAAGAAACCTTTCCAAAAGGAATGGATTGAGAGAGATAGATTAGATTATGATGATCAGAGGGAAATAAGGAGAAAGAACTTATGTTTAAACTGCAAGGAACCTTGGGAACCTCGTCACATGTGTATGGGAAAGGGTAAGGTGCACTATATAGAGGTACTTTCAGATAGTGATGGAGAGGAGGAGACTGGGAAGGCACATGACAACGAGCATTAAAGTCCATATGGTGTGCATCCATGTGAGTATATTAAGAGTGGGGATATTTCCACTCTATCAGGTGTTCCTAGACTTCACACCTTTAGGATCCATTGAGTATTGCATGGACAACATGTCACAGTGTTGATTGATGGTGGGTAAAACCACAACTTTGTTGACTCATCTTTGGTGGCTAGGAGAGGCATTCCTATAGTTGACTTTGAGGGTTTTGATGTAGTGGTAGCCAGTGGGAACAATATGTCATGCATAAAGAAGATTCCACAGTTGAACATACCATTGGGTAACTACACAATGACCAATGACTTTTATGTAATTGAGCTACCAAATACTAATATCATATTGGGTGTTCAATGACTTGTTTCTTTGGGAAAATATTCTATTGACTACCAAGCCATGGAGCTAGAGTTCAGGGTAGTAGATGGTAGGAAAGTGGTTTTGAGGGGCATGTCTAGTGGTGCTCCTAGGATTGTCTCAGACAAGCGAATGGAGGGTATATTCAGGAATGGAGATGTAGCTTGTGAAGTGGAGTGTTTGATTACTACTCAGAAACCTTCATACAAAAACCAACAATATCATGTATACATCCAAACATTGTTGAGCAAACATGATCTCGTTTTTGGGGAGATTCCACCAGGGAGACCTCCAGAAAATGGATTTGAGCACACCATTGAGCTAGAGGAGGGGGGGAAACTATGATTACCACTCCATACATGCAACCAAAGAAGTTCAAGGATGAGATAGAAAAGATAATTAAGGAGTTTTTGGAGATGGGACATATCGGGCCTAGTTCTAGCCCATTCGCTTCATCAGTGGTTTTGTTCAAGAAAAAGGATGGTACTATGAGGATGTGCATTGATTATCGGGCCTTAAATAAGAAGATCATTAAGAATAGGTACCCCATTCTTGGGATCGATGAGTTGTTAGATGATTTTCATGGGGTAGTGTACTTTTCAAAGATTAATCTTCGATCAAGATATCATCATACTAGGGTCAAAGAACATGATGTTCACAAGACCACCTTCAAGTGTCATTATGGGCACTATGAATTTTTGGTCATGCCATTTGGTTTGAACAATGTACATTCCATGTTTCAGTAATGCATGAACAATATATTCAACAAACAATTGAGGAAGTTCCTATTGGTGTTCTTTCATGGCCTACTTATTTACAACAAGTCTTGGGAGGACCACTTGAGGCACTTGGAAGAGATACTCGGTATTATGGGAGAGAATTTGGTGTATGCCAAAGCATCCAAGTGTGAGTTTGGCATGATGGAGATTCTTTACTTGGGCCATGTGATCATTGTGAAGGGGCTATAGGTACATTAGGAGAATATCCAAGCCATATTGGATTGGCCCACACCTAGGTCTTTTATAGAGTTATGTGGATTCTTTGGGATGTACATCTATTACAGGAAGTTTTTTAAGGGATTTTCATAGTTGGGTGCACCATTGATAGAACTTACGAAGAAAGGGGCATTCAATTGGACATAAGAGTCACATCATGCATTTGACAGGCTCAAGGAGGTGATGAGCACTTTTCCAGTGTTAACACTACCTGATTTCACTCAGCCCTTTGTACTTGAGTGTGATGCAGTGGGTGAGGGTATTGGGGCCATTCTAATGCAAAATAGACACTTGAACGTGTTTGAGAGTAAGAATCTTAGAAATACAGAGCGACTCTACTCCATTTATGCCAAAGAAATTATCACCATCATGTATGCTTTGGTGAAGTTTAGGAAGTACTTGGTTGGTGGCCAATTCATGGTTAGGACTAAACACAATAGTTTGAGGTATTTCCTAGAGTAGAAGGATTTGAAAGAGAGTCACTAGAAATGGGTCAGCAAGATACATAAATACGACTTCAACATTGAGTATGTGAAGCGTAAGAAGAATGTTGTTATTGATTCCCTTTCCAAGGAACCAATAGTGTGTTCCATCATGGAGATTTTAATTGATTGGAAATCTCACATTTTAGTGGAGTATTCCAAGAATCAGTTTGCATGTGAGTTGATGGATGGAATAAGATAAGATGAGAGGTACAAGGTGGTGAATGAAATCATTTTCTACAAAGATGGGATATATCTAGTTCTTGATTCCACACTCAAGGAAAATATCTTGAGGGATTCTCTTGACACACCATTGACATGGCACCCTAGGTATTTCAAAACCTACAGGAAGGTATGAGAGAGGTTCTCATAGAAGTGCCTCAAGGATGATGTACTATAGTATGTGAGAGAATGCATGACTTGTCAGTAGAACGAGTCAGATAATACGCGTCGGGTGGGATTAGTACAACCTCTGCCCATTCCAAAGAAGAAATGGGAGTGTGTCGATGGAATTTATCACAAGTCTACTAAAGGTACAGGGCAGGATTTCATATATGTAGTGGTTGATCGGCTGACCAAGTTTGCACACTTCTTTTCTATTTCATCAAACTACAAGGCAACATAGGTGGCAGAGTTTCTTTTGAGGGAGGTGTTTAGACTTCATGGAATACCTAGGTACATTGTCAGTGACAGGGACAACATGTTTCTCAAAAAAATTTGGCAGGATTTGTTCATATTGGTAGGCACATAATTGACTCCTAGCACCAGTTATCACCCTCAGACATATGATCATACATATATTGTGAAAAAATGGATTTAGGGATATCTACACAACTATGTGTAAGGAAAACATAGGACATGGTTAAAGTGGTTGCTTCTGGGAGAGTATTGCTATAACACTACCTACCACATGTCCATTGGTATGACCCCATTCAAAGCATTGTATATCTATGATGCACCTTCATTCAGGGATTTGGAATTTGGGGATAACAAGGCTCCCAAAGACAAAAAATGGATACAAGAAAACCAGGACATCCTTAAGGCCCTTGAGGAAAAATTGTAGACAACTCAGAATCATCAGAAGATATATGAAAATAGGCATAAGGTCGAGTGCAACTTTGAGGTAGGAGACTTTGTATTTCTTAAGTCACATCTATACAAACAGTCTTCATTGAAGAAGAGCGGTGCGGAAAAATGAAGCCCAAATTTTATGGTCCATACAGGGTAGTACAAAGAGTTGGGGAAGTAGCCTATGAGCTTGAGCTACCAAAGAGGAGCAAGATCCACAATGTTTTTCATGTGTCATGCCTGAAAAAGGCAGTAGGACAGTAGGTGACCACTTCAGTAGTGTTACTCCCCTTGGATGAGGAGGGGCAGTTGGTATTGATCTTGGAGGAGATTTTGGATGTTAGGGATAGGAGATTGAGGAGCAGAGTCATTAGAGAGTTCATGATTAGGTGGAGACACTTGCCAATGGAGGATGATACATGTGAGGGAGATCAATTTTTCTAGCATCCTTATTTACATTTTCTTGGGGACAAGAAATCTCGAGAAGGGAGGACTGTAATGTCCCCTTCCAAATGACCACTCTAGGAGGATGACTTAGTGGTATATCTAATTCCTGTAGATCATAGTTGATTAAAAAATGGAATTAATAGATTAATTATTTGAAGTCATTTAAAGGAAAAAGAAACATTATAAAATGACATTGAGTAATTAAAAGTGACATCAAGAATAAATTGAATAAAACCTTATAAAGTCACTTTAATCTTTTAAGTGAAGGTAAAAAAGGTAAAAGGGTCAGAAAAAAGGTAAAAGGGTTAGAAAAAAGGTGAGAAGGATAAAAGAGAGATGGGGGATCATTTCTCTCATTATGTTGATGCTATTTTTCTAAAATTGAATTGGAGAGATCTCTTGTGGCTTGTGAGGGTTTTGGAGAAAAACCCTTGTGGATAATTGGTTTCAGTGGTGAAACATTCCACCCTAGACAATCAAGTGGAAGGATCATTCATATTATTCATTGGATTTAATTGTCGAAGATAATATTCATATTTGCAGGCTTGAGGAGATTGATTTCTTCTAGTTGCAGATATTGTTTTCTTGTGATAGTCGAGTTCATCCTTTGGAGGCCAAGTTCTCTTTGTATAGGTCGATTCTTTATAGAGGGGATCTATTTCCTTTTGTACAAGTCATGTACTCTTGGCAGGGGGGGGGGGGGGTTTTTTTTGGGGGGGGNATTTTGGAGGGGTCGCCATTCCTTTGGGGTAGGGCGAATCTTATTTTAGGGGCCAAGTTTCACTTGGAGGGGATGTATTTTCTCTTGGAGAGTCCATATCTCAGTTGTGGAGGCCAAAATATTTTGTTGAGGGGGGTGATTTGTGATTTCTTCTTGGTAGAAGATTGTGGGGTTTGGAGGGCTTCTACACCAATCATTTTAGATCCAATCTCTTATTAATTTATTCATCCAACTAATGGTGCAATCAATTGCAAGTGTATTTCAAGATCGAATCGGTGAGTTGTTTGTTGTGTAAAGGTTCATATTGGATTAATAATAAAGTTGGACAACTTTGTTTGTGTTTTTTTGTTGTTTTAACCATTTTTTTGAGCACTAGTCAATTACAATATTGTTGTTATAATTTATATGTGTTATTCATATTCTATTTTACATCAAACCCTCATTATCCATTGAAAACACAAACCGACAAACAGACAATCATAACAACAACAATAAAGGGCTTACAATGGGCCTGAGTATGCCAATAAAGTGTTTGACAAAACGTTTACACCGGTGACAAACTTATAGCAGTAAAAAAGGAGGTTTTTACAATGAAATTAGGTATATCAACCAACTGTTTGACGAAAGTCCTGACCCAAATTTTCATTAAAACACTACAATAGTAAGAAGAAATTTATAACAAAAATAAGGAGGGTTATTACAAATTGACTTAAATCTTTTTTTTTTTAAAGTAACTTTTTACAATTAACTTTAAGTTATAAAGTAACTCCATTTTAAAAATGATTTTCACTTATTTTATAAAATTGGGTCACTTACATTGTAAAAATAACTTATTTGCAAAATGTGAGCTTATACACAAAGTTAGGCAAGGAGGATTTTTTTTCTTTATAACTCAACAACCTCATTATAAAAACGTCACCATGTTTATCAACCTCCACATGCCACGTATCACCTTGGTTACCTTTTATGCCTTTCTTCTAGATGGCATAACTTTGACATCTAGAGTTCATTTTTAGTGGCAGTTTTTTAAACTGTCCATTTTCAAAGAGATTTCCATCTAAATAGTCAGTTTCTACTTTTGAAGACATCTTACCTACATATTGTAATATGGCTAGTCCAAGTGATATCATATTTACTATTCAAAACTACTTATCATGGAATTTTTGTACAGAGGATTTACTATGAAGTAGGGGACTTTACTGAGTTACCCTTGAAACAAAAATGATCCTTCTTAATGCATTAAAGAAAACCAAATTGGATAATAAAAATGGCCCAAATCACTTTAATTAATCAGAATGACCATCTCCAATGATCTTCATTTCACCTACAAGGAGTTGAGACCCGAGATGCAATATTGAAAAATTTGGAAACCAATAGTGGTAAGCACAATGATATTTGAGATCACTAGCTCAAAAACCAATTAATAGTTGTGAATCCCTTCACCGGGGCTTTATAATTTTTCTTTTATGTAATCATTCTTGTAATAAAAAATGGATATTTTATGCAAAATGTAAAGAATTTATCATTTTCTATTCATTAGCAGTATAGTTTATCTAACAATTTTCCATAGTTTATCTAACAATTTACCACAACTACACCCACAATTTAATCAATCAATATTTTGATTATGATTCTAGCATTTTAATTGGAACAATATAATCAATTGGCTCAAGATGCTTTGTCTTTAATTGGCCAATTACATAACCTAGCCAAGCATCCAAAATGATTGCTTCCCAAGTATGACCCTCAAGTGGCTATTTTTCTAGAAGGTCACATTAAGAAATTTATTTTAGCAATCATATTAATGAATGTACAACATGAAGATGTGGTGTGAAATTTTCTCTTATACCTTTGAAAACACAACATCTACATGGTATTTTAATTTACCAATATAATCTATTACTAAATGGGGTGATTTTCAAAAATATTTTATAGATAAGTTCAAGGAAGAAACCACCACTGGTGCATTAATGAATGAGTTATTTTCTCTAGTCATGGTCCCTAAAGAAAAAAGTTAAATATTTCAATCAAAGGATTAATACAATCTTAAACAAGTTCAAAGATGGCTCTGCCCCTGCACCATAGCTTCAAGTCGAGCTTTATGCTAATGTATTACCCATAGCAATTTCAATGTTTGTAAAGAAAGCAACAAATGATATTCTAGCATTAAATTTTGAGGAAGATAAGAAGGTTGAATTTAAAATGAAAGGATGTAAAGAAACTTAGACCACATTAGGGAATACGGAAGTTGTACCACCCAAAAAATGTCTTATTTTACCATGACCTCAACCCAAGCAACCTACAAAGGATAAAGAAAATGATTCCATGGATATGGAAGCATGAAAATAATGATCAAACAATTATCCAATAACATAATAGACATGGATTTCGAGCGAAGGAACTTCCAATAAAAAAACATACATACATTTCTTTAGAAGGTCTTTCCCTCCTAAATCCATTGAGCCATCCCTGACAAATTTAAACATTGACTTAGAAGGAGTAGCCATGGATAACTATTGAAACTACCATTAGGATAATCACTATGAGAAAACATGCCCATAATGGATAAAACCAATGAACATAGTGGCAAACATATTTTTAGAGGGTTGTGAAAAAGTAGAAGAACCTAATGGAAAAATAGAGGGAGACTTGGAAGAAGAATCTCTAGAATATTCTAATGAGATAGCCATAGTATTGTGGGATATTGATTCCTAGTGTGAATTTGACCGAAGAGGATGAGGTGGTGGAAGAAGGATTAGCAATTCAGACTAGGATTAAAGGACCTGTAACCCAACAACAACCAATTGTGTCCCAAACTTATAATACAAGAAAACTATGGGCTTTGAATCCTATTGTTAGGCATGCCCTATGATCTTTGATACACATAAGCCTTCAACCAATCATCTCTGTCTCCCATGGAATGCAAAGCCAAACAAGATCATAATTAATAGAGAAAGACACATGAATCATATTGTCATTGATATTGAAGTAACTAATGAACCATCATCTTCAGAATTTCCTATTCTTGGAAATTATGCTTTAGACTTTGACTTTGGTAATTATGTTTCTAAAATTTTTGAAGTACTTGAAATATAATTATTTGAATTGACTTTACAGGAAGATAATTTTCATGAGACAAGAAGTAGCGCCAATTTTGTAAACTATGTAAATTATAGTTCTTCTAATAATGTAAATACATTAAATAAAAACAAATTTGTTTTTTAGTATACCCTTTATATATGGATTATTCTTTGATGGTTCCAAATCCCAAGAGGAAGCTAGAGCTAGTTGTTTTTTGATTGATCCAAGGGGCAAGCGTATTTTCCTTTTTTGTAGCTTAGAGTTTGATTGTACCAATAATATTGTAGAGTATGAGGCACTTGTCCAAGGTCTTAAAAAATCTATCGATTTAAAATTGAAAAAAATGAAGTGTTTGGATATTCTAAAATTATGGTTAGACATATTAAGAATACAATACATTGCAATTCACCACATCTAAATAGTTACCAATGGGAATTTCATATGTTGATTGATCAGTTTAATGCCTTTAATATTACAACAATCCCATGCTCTGGAAATATGGTGGCTAATTCATTAGCTACTTTTGCTTCTAGACTCTCTCCATTGGAGGATTTTGAGACTAGCAAGTTTGCTATCAAATTACTTTATAGACCCTATATCCTAGATATTGTTACTAGTTGGAAATTATTTGAATGCGATGAACAAATCTTAGAATTTCTTGGCAATGGGGAGAATTTAAATATCTAGTTATTGATAATGAAGAGTTCTATGCGACTGTGGAAGCAGATAAAGAGAAATCAACCAAGTAAAAAAAACACAATATGCCTAAAGGTATTGTTAATTTGGAAAAAATATTTTATCTACAAAATGAGTTTAAAGGATCATTAAATGTTAAGACCAACAGTTCCAGTCTAGGTCATGAAATCATTAATCTAGGAACTGTAGAAAATCCAAAAAATATTAATCTTGAGAGAGGTTGTTCTGAATAGGAAACTACGACCTATATTAATTTTTCAAGACATACCAAGATGTATCCACATGGTTGTATAATGACTTGAAAACTTATGACACGTAGATCATTCATCACATTATTCCCATGAAAGAGGATGTCAAACCTTTCCAACAAAAATTGTGGAAAATACATCCTTCTCTTAAACCACAAATTCAAAAAGAGTTAAAGAAAATCTTAGATGCCAATACTAATTTTCAAGTCCAACATTCTATTTGGGGTTCCAACCTTGTACCAATTAGGAAGAAAACTAGAGAAATTTGTCTATGTGTTGATTTATGAAACCTAAATAAAGTGTCGAAAAATGACAACTATCCATTTCTACCTATGGAACAACTCTTACAGATTGTATCATGATCTGAAATGTTTTCATCTCTTGACGATTTCTCAAGATACAATCAAGTGTTGGTATTAGAAGAAGATATGCTTAAAACTATGGTTTGTACCAAGTGGGTTACCTTTTTTCCTACAAACAAATTCCTTTCAAATTGATTAATATTGGAGCTACTTTTTAGAGAGGAATGTATGTTTCTTTTAAAGGCCTCATTAACCATAGTGATCATGTTTATCTAGATGATGTGACAATTCATTTGAAAAGTACAACTAATCATATTTCACATCTTACCTAGATTTTCGAAAGGTGTAGGAAGTATGGAATTTCTCTAAATCTCAAAAGGAGCATCGTCACTACTAATGAGAAAATTTACTTGGTAATATCATATCTAAGGAAGGGAATTGATCCTAAAAATGTGGAATTTATATCCCCACTACCTTTACAACATAACAAGAAAGATATGCAATCCTTCTCCAAGAAGATTAATTTTGTTCAAAAGTTTATTCCCAGTTTTGTTAAAACCATTAAACCACTGCAAAATATGATTAAAAAGATTCAGAGTTCAAATGGAATAAGGAGGATAAGGAAACATTTGAGAAAATTTAAATTTAAATATTTAACACTCCTATTTTATGCAGTCCTGACTTCAATAGTGATTTCTTTCTTTACATGTTTTCTTTCGATCATTCCCTTGCAACAATGTTGACGCAAAGAGACCATGAACGAAATGAAGCACCTACTCTTTTATGAGTATGAATCTACAAGGAGTAGAACTTAATTACCCTACCATAGATAAGAAAGTATTTTCAATGTAAAAAGTTGTCAAACACTTTAGGTCTTATATACTTAAGAATCATACGAAAGTGATAGTACCTCAAGCGATTGTCCGATCACTATTTACCCAAGAAGAATTGGGAGAGCGTAGAGGGAATGATATCCATATAGGAATTTGATCTTGAGATAAAATGTAATCACATTGTACGAGGACAAGGATTATGCAATATGGTTGCAGAATATCAAGACACTACAATAAAGGAAGAAGAGGGTTGAAAAATAATTTTTTTGTTTATACTAATGCAGTCCTTTACATGCTAGTGTTATATCAAGATTTGCCTCACCCTATGCAATCTTGCATAGAAGGCCTTTTGACATTTCCCTATGCAGACTTTTCATCCCTTTTTGCAAATCCCATAGCTAAAAATACATTTTTTTCACATATACACACCTTGCCTACTATACAACATGTGTATACGCAGGTTTCACCACTACAACCCGTGTACATCGGGAAATGTGCCCAAAAATGAAAAATGGTGTTGAGTTTCCATGTCATGACAGGAGATCAATGATCCTCGGCCTTCCATATATTGGAAACATTCCGACTCGGCCCTTCAGTTTCATTTGAAGGCTATAAATAGGCCAATTCCGAGCTATCGAAAAGAGGAGAAGAATTCAACTTTGAGAGAAAAATTGCTCTGGAGAAATTATTCACTTCACATTGAGTCTGCATCCCTTTGTCCTTTAAGTATGAACATAGTGTCCATCCCCCAAACTCTTCCCTTATTGATTGAGAACTTCATTGTCTCTCTTCTATGAGCTTGCCTTTGGTGGAGGCACAGATGGAAGGAGCTTAGTTTCTTGGTTCTGAACCGTGCCGACATGAAAGTTTGTAACTTTTTCACTTATGTTGATCATATCTTAATAGAAATACTCTTTTTCCGTCCAATTGATATCTTGCAAATATTTGAATTATTATTCCATGGGCGTATTTTTTATGTATATTAATGGATTATGCTATTGAATGTGATAACATCATATATTATCATCATATGCTTGCTTTGCTTGGTTGTTGAGGACTAGTTGCAGGTATATTGCTTTGGGTCAAGTGCTCAATGGTGGACTTCATTGAACATCTGGATGAGGTAGGACTTTTATCTTGTCTTTCTAGCATATTTGTTTATATAACATAATTGAGAATAGAGTGGATTTCTGCAGTCATTTTCGTATGTTGTGGTTTACCCCTAGCCATAGAGAGATTTTCCTCGTAACAAAATTGGCGACCATAGTGGGGATTGAATCTTCTTTCTTGGGGTTTGGAGTGATTTTCTCCTTAGATTGCTCTCATTATTATTGTGTTTCTTGTCTTATCATTGCTTGACAACCTCTGTACACTTTGGGTCTGAGTCTTTCATCCTTCTCCTTTTCCTAGCTATGTTTTTGAAACATATACGCGGGTTTTTTCTTGACAGTCACGTATATACGCGTGCTATCCTTCTGCAAGCCGTGTACATACACGTTTTTTCCTTGAATAGTTGTGTACATCAACCTCTTTTTCCTGTTTTCTGGGTTTGGTGGTTGTTGGGTAGGTTTTGATGATTGTTGAGTCTTCTTGGGTCTCTGTAGTGACTGTTAAGTATTTGTGGGATGACAGGAAACATGTCTTTGGTTGAATTTTTGGGCAGAGTCTTTCTCATCATATTTTCATTTTGATTGTCCTTGTACATTGGGCTAGGTGTTTTTCTCCTTGGTATCCTACTTGAGTTGTCTCTTTCCATACACAATAGAGTCTTTATATATCAAGTTGTTGTTCAATCCATGCATTTTCATTTTCCTTATATTGAAATACAAAAATATTAGGCATTTTGCATTGATTGGCATTTTGATATTTTGAGTATTTTTCATTTAGCTTAGTGCATGTAAAGAAAGATTGCATTTTTATTCAAAATTGCAGAGTTGAAATTGAAAATTGCACTGTTTTAAGAAGCATATCATTCATTGAAAATTGAAGTTAGGACTTTGCATTGTATTCATATTTACTTTACTTGTTGAATGATAACATCATGAGTTTCACCACTGTACCTTTTTTAGTAAGCACAACCATTAAAATTAATGCTATAATTTAAAATTGATTAGTAATGATTTTATTTTCTAGGGTGCACAAACTAGCTTAGGATTTAGTGCCTTAGAATAGGATTTTGAGAGTAAACTTCTCCAAGGCTATTAAATCAACATATGTGTCTAACTAAGGGAGTGGATAAATCCATTGTATACTCGGTAATATCAGGAGGCTCCACTTACACCGAAGTTAATCACGAGGTCGCGCGAGGTTGGTTGAAGGGATATCCCCCCGATACCTTCTTAGCATCAAAGATATTTCTGGGGATCTATTCATATCTAGGGATCTTGCTAGTGACCTTACCTCCGTGAGAGGTGGTACTTTCAAGGTTTAAGGCTTTTCTACCCTGCCCATACGGTGGACCTGACTTACGACTACTCGCCTGTGCATCGGTTATATAGTGGTTGCTTAGTTGCTTGACTTAGGTGCCGCATAGGTTACTAGCAGGGGTTATTCTGTAGGTACCTTGGGTCAGATAAGGTTCGGACAACACACAACCTTTATAGAGGATTACCTCTCCGGGGGGATCTGTCCGACTGGTTTTAAGCCCATGAGGGCCCTTATAAATGGATTTTCTACCTCTGATCTTTAGAAAGGATTCTCAAGCCCCTCTTTGGCAAGGCATACCTACTTTAGGGAGGGAGGCCCCTTTCAACCACTTTATCTCGTTTGTGTGCATATTGGTTGTTTGATTACTTTTGGTGTTCTCTTTGATTACTAGTTGGGCTTAGGATTTATTTTTGTATCTTGAGTCTTAATTCATCATGGAGTCAGACCAGCTCCCCCATCGGTCCTGCCGCTTGTTACAGTTACCACCAGATTTTGAGTCTTTGCCTTCTAAAAGGCGTAGAGTTATTAGATGTGGTACACACACCTCCACTTTTCAGACTTGTGATTCTACAAGGATGAGTACTGAATTGAGTCATCAGAATACTGGGAGCCCTTCGATTCCCACACCTACTATAGTTAATGGCACTCCTTCGACTCCTACAACCACGATGGTTGTAATGTCGGAGGCACCTATCATCACTATTGGTCGTCCTATAGTGAATGATCAATCTATTTCCATGAACCCATTTGGGTCTCTTGGTCACTCACCGAGCTATAATGTTCAATCCATCCCTATGGCCTCTAGTCCTTTTTCCTATGGTATGTCGAATTTTACTTCACAGTTTTCAAACTCCATCCCAGTTGTTGGCCCTAATGCTAGCATTGGACTTGGGGGCAGAACTTCTCCTTATACTCCATTCTCATTTGGTGGCTCTCAAATCCCTCAAACGAATCCTACTATGGGAGGCATTTTCTCTTTTAACCCTGGGTCTAATCCTCTTGCTTCTAGGTGGAGAAACCTATTGGATCATGTTGTCATTGATGCCAATGGTTTGATTTATTGATGTCATTGTTTGATGTCAAGAGGAGATTGTTGAATCATGTTTCATTAATGTCAAGTGATTGATTGATGCCAAAGGATTGATTGATTGATGACCGATGTCAAATGTAATATGTATTGTCCTTGATGAGAATGCATAGATGAAGATGGATATATGAGGTGTCATTGATATGGTGAAGTTGGATCAATGAGTTTTCATTGATACATGATGCATAGTTGGATTGATGTAATGGTCTTATCATGGTTGATAAGGTACACAAATGGATTAACTCCAAAGTAGTCCCCTTATGGTGAAAGCCCTCACGGGAAGATGCTTTACGGTTGAGTTATCCTAGAAGAATGGTTGGAGAACCCATGCTTGATTATGGAATAATGAAATGAAGAGCAATGAAGTTGTTGGTGAAACTATCCTAGATGGATAGTACTTGTCATGCCATTTCTGGTGGCATGTGGAATGTCACACAACTCCTCACGGTTTAAGATTTATGGCCTTATGAAATTGAAGGACCCCCACATGAAGGCTTGAAGCCCAAAACGTTAAAGAAATCAAAGTGCTTGAAAAGAATAAATCATTATTTAAATGATGAAGCAAAGTGACAAAGTCAAGAAAAATTATTTAAATAATAAAGAGAAGTGACAAAATCAGGAAAATATTATTTAAATGATAAAGTGAGGTGACAAAGTCAAGAAGGAATATTTAAATGATAAAGTATTGGAGAACTTTCTATTTATGGAAAGCAGTTAACCCTAAAATAAGGAAAATAGGTTAAGTGACCTAGAAATGGGTTAAGTGACCTAGAGGATGAAAGTATAAATAAGATAGCTATGGTCTCTTGCAATCCATCCTTTTTGTGGATCAATGGAGAGATTCTTGTGAGATTATCTTTTGGAGTATTGATGGAGAGCCTCTTATGAGAGCTTCTTGTGAGAGCATATTTGGTGTGGATATATTGAGCATGATTGAAGATCTATTCTGATGAAGAGAGTGTGAGGAGGATCTCATGGATGCATCAAAGTTTCGGCAATGTCGAAGATCTTGACGACAGAAGTCTCGGAGCTTCAGAAACCCTAGTTTCTGAGGTGTACGCAGGCTGTAATGGAAGAGGGAGTGTACATACGCGAGCTTTATGAGGACAGGGCACGTACAATGGATAAAATCATGGAGATTTGTGTCTGATTTGATGACTGGTAGTTGAAGACTGAAGCAGGTTCCAGATCTGCATTCTATGGGCTCAGATCTATCACTGAGACACTGGTATGATTACATTATTGTATTGATGGATACCATTGTTTGATGTGTTGTGAATGCTTAGGGCATTCTTGGTATGGCTTTTATGATGTGGTTCAATTTGGTTGATTTGATAGATGGATTGAGCAATACTCTTGTGATTCAATGGTGACATGATTGATATGGTATACTAGTTGTTTATACATGATTGAGATAGTATTCATATTGATTGATTGTGGAGCATGAGTAGACTATTGTAAATATTTGATGTGTTGCGACTGGCTGGTGGTCAAATTGGACGGTCAAAGACAAAAGAGAATGATGTATTGGTTGTAGAGGATATGAGTTGATCTTGAAGGATAAACCCTAATAGTTCAGAAGGTATACATAGGCTGATGTATACACTGGTCGCGTGCATACGCGGGATGTAGTGAGCCAGAGTGCGTACACACGCAGGCTGCACTACTGACAGGTCACGTACATGTTGACAGATTGACATATGTTGATGATTTTTGCCTCATATCAGTTGATGCTAAGAATTTAAGTTGATTCTTGCATATAAAGCTGGTGCTCTTGTAGAGTTGTTATCTATTTAGTTGTTGCTGGAAAACCCCTAGATTGTTGTCCATAATAAAAAGAAAAATTGTACATACATCTTGTGTTCTTTTTGTTCCTTGTGGTGATGACTTGTTGATGATATATTGTTGATATATGTTCACATCTAACTGGTTATAAATGAAAGCAATGGGTAATGAGTAAATGTTGAATGTTAACTAAGGATTTTTGTGTAAAAGGGAAGTTTTGGTAAAAAGAGACCCACAGTCATTCACCCCCCCTCTAAGTGTGGTAGGTGTGTTCAACAAAACCAATTGGGCAGGAAAGCTTCTGCTCAAGTTCCATCCTATACCCTCACCTCCTCAGTGATGATTATGACCAACACATTTGGCATGACGAATCCACCTTTATCCTCTAGATTCACACCCGAAGGAGGTCAGTTTCACACCTTGGGAAACCCCCAACCCAGAGCCACTCTGGTTGGGGCAAATTTTTATAATCCCCATCAGAACATTCCTTCAGGAATGATGCCCAACCAACCTCTTATGAAACATCCTGGAGGAGGGTATTACAATCTCGGACAGGGCCATGGTGCTTACCAGAACTCTGGATGGGCTGTAGTTCCCCAAACACGATCTTTCCAGAGAGATTGGGGCCAGATGTTGTAACCCTATCTCCCTTTTCTGTTCACGTTTAATCTACCAAAATTGTTTAAGTTGATTAATGACCCTATGTGTCATGATCCTACATGGCCCCATGTCCCCACCAAGCTTACTTCAAAATTTCTGAAATTCGAAGGTAAGAATGGTGAGGATCCCAATGATCACATCACCACCTTTCATCTATGGTGCTCTTCGAATTCCCTTAATAACGATTCCATTTGGTTAAGATTATTTCAACGCACCCTCATTGGGGTTGTTGCGAAATGGTATATCGAGCTACCTAGGGGGGCATATGACATTTATTCAAGTGGTGTTGATCTTCCTTAACCACTTCCAATTGTCAATTCGTTATGATGTTGTCCTAGAACTTCTGTCAAATTTATGCTAGGACACAACCACTCATATCTCAGATCACATCCAAGAGTGGCGTAAAAGGAAGAGGTTGATTAAGAACTGCATACCCCGGACCTTTCTTTTATAATGGTTACTTAAGCATTTGCAGCCTCCTATCTCGAAGGATGTTGCTACATCTAGGGTTACATCTGAGGAAGAAGCAATCTTCAAAGCCAAGTAGTTAGATATTATATACGCTCAGTCTGGGATGTTATACCACATTCTTTCGGACACACCAAGGTCAACCTATGACCCTAGACAAAATCCCGGACCTCATGCCGATGGCATTGTAGGCTCCGCCAATGTGAAATCTGCAGACTTGGTGACAAGCCATTTGAAAGAGTTGTCTCTAAACCAGTCTGCAATCTCCTCCTCCTCCTCCGGAGATGAATTTACAGATCGAAGAACTAGAGCCACTGCCTCGTATTCTAAAAGGAGTAATTAAGCACTCTACCCATAGTCCAAATGCCAGAGCCTCCTAGAATTAATCTATTGTTGAGGACCTGGGTCAAACCCCTTGTGAAATGTTGCCTCTGGAGGTACCCCAGACATGTCCTTCACAGAGGAATGCCTTGCTATCTACGTTGGGAGATCTAGACCCTAGTGGCTCAAAATTTATCAAGTTTGACGTCATGTATGTGAAGCCTCACTTGCCTTTCCATGTGGCATTCCAAATCCATGTGGGGTACTCAAAGTATACCATCAAACGTGCGGTTGTTGATGAAGGAGATGTTACGTGTGTGATGTCCCTGATATGTTGGAAAGCTCTCAGCTCTCTGACTCTTTCTCAATCATTGACCATGTTGACTGCTTTTAACAGTCATTCCTTCCACCCTCACAGTATTATTCTTTCCTTTTCGGTCCAGTTAGGTGGGAAGACGGTAGAGGTGGATGTCGAGGTGGTTGATGTGCCCCTCAATTATAACTTATTACTAGGATGCAATTGGACTTATGCTATGACTGTCTTCGTATCGTCTATCTTCTGTACTCTTTACTTTCCCCATGATGGGAAGATCGTGACGATCAACTAGTTATCCTTTGTGTATGCTAGCCCCAATGCATCTATTGGACCGTCGATCCCCATGTTCAACAATTCTCAACTGACAAGTGAGAATATCAGTGTCAGAATGTATTCATCCCTTATGGGCACCTTCGACTTCATGACACTGATTCACCATGTTTACGCCATGACCAGTAGGCCCATTTCGTCAAAGAGGTTTGTTCCTTTCCTCAATTCGTATTTTAACAATCCTTGGACCCTACCTTCCTCGACTACGTCTTGTAGGGTCAACCACATACTAACATTATATCACCAACCTTTCTTAGTCATGTTGGAGCTGGGTTGACAACCTCTTCTAGTCATGTTGAAGACCAACAACTAGTCATTGTGAGTCATACTGGGGGCACACGTCTAGTCATCGCTAGTCACACTGTACATACATCACCAACCTTTGTTAGTCATGTTGTCGATTATCACCAACCCCTGTCAGTGATGTTGGGGATTTGCTACTAGCCTTTGCAAGTCATGTTGGGAGCATGTCACCAACCACTGCAAGTAATGCTAGGGGCATTCATACGATTGGGAAGCCTGGACGTGTAAGACGTAAGCCCAAGTTCCTTTATAGGCTTTGCAAAGGAGATCACCTTACTCGTTTGTTCCCTGCTACTGTTGTGGTACAATAAGTGTGGTCCTTTACTGCGGTCCCTTTGGGTTCTGAGTCGTCTTTAGCTTCCCAACCTTCTTTGGTTGATACAACTGTCATGCCCATGCAATCTTCGACTGGCACCCCTCTTCCTTTAGGGGCTGATGCATCCCTTGACCTTGTTGTCTCGCATCTTGTTCAACCAACGGTCGTGTCGATGCAATCTTCGACAAAAACCACTCCTATTTGTGGGAGTGATGCATCTCTTGACCTTGTTGTCTCGCATCGTATTCGACCAATGGTTGAAGAAGTGGTCGTGTCGATGCAATCTTCGACCGATCCCACTCTTCTCTGGGAGAGTGAAAATCTTAAGGAAGTGACATTGTCGATGCAATCTTTGGTCAATCCCACTCTTCTTTTGGAGGGTGATGCGTCCTTCGACCATGTCCTTAGCATTTCTAGTTTTGTACCTTATTCACTAGGGAGCATTCTACTCTCTTCAAGTATGCTCCCTCCAAGTCTTAGGGTGATTTCCTTTGACTGGAATGATTTTGTAGAGCCTCCACTTCCTTCTTCTACATCCTTCCATATAAGGGGCATTCTTCGATATATTATAGATAAGGTAACCTCTACAAGTATTTTATCTTCCTTGAATTGGAAAGATTTGGGTTTTCCCAAGCTTGTGTCAACTCTTCGTAAGTTGCTGACCTTTCACAGAATTTCTGGATGGGAGCCTTGGCCTCCCCCATTATATGATTCTTAGAACAACATCCATGAGTCTGAGTTAAGCTCTTTTCCGACTAGTCTAAAAAAGATAAAAGATTGTCGAGTGAATTTCCTTTCACACTCGTTAAATTGGACTTGAAAGGTCGTGATTCTTAGTTAAGTTGTTTTCTGAGTCTTAGTTAAGCTCTTTTCACACTTGTAAATTGGATTTGAAAGGATGTCTATTTGGTACAACTTTATCCCGTTTTCACACCAAGTAGACTACGATAATGAAAAAGGACATTTTTTGGCGTCAAGTTGTGATTGCATCTCATGCCCTTACTTGCAGTATTGAGCCTATAGTCGGTTCTTGCTTCGCATTATAAGTCATTTGCCTCAATAGTTTTTCATCCTCAACCAAGTAGACCCTCATTTATATCCTTCACAATTTGACACCCTATACCCAGGAGGGAACATTCCCCCGAGTGTCCATCTCCCACATGCATCTCCTTGCATTGAGAATAGGTATGTTCCATTGCTGGAACTAATTTTTCTTGCTAGCGACACTCGTTTCCTCCTCTGTATCATAACATTCATTTTACTATGAAAAAAAAAAAAAGACGGGCGGGAAGGGAGTATTATCTTATATTGGAAGCAATTGTGTTGCCTTTGAATAGAGCACAAAGTTATTGAGTTCACTTGTCATCATAATTTTTGGTTTAGCATGGCCTTAGGAAGCTGATCTCGTTACAGAGAGTTTTCTCCACCGACTAGTTACTCTTACAGTCCCTATGGAGAACTTGATTGATGCCTCCTGCATCTCATGGTTTCATCATTGAGTCTATGCTACCAAAGTCTTCCATATGTCTCATGCTCTTGTTCAAATGATGTCTATCAACCTGTGTCGACCATTCTCAAAACTCTTGACTTTCCATGTCGACCATACCCTCAATTTGTCTCAGAATCAGATGATGTTGTATTCCTATCATGCACCCTGGTCCTACTTTCATCATTGGTAGGTAGCCTTGAACCCAACAGTTGACATTTCATCATTGGTCATTGACAAGGTGGTTTCCCTTGTGTTCAATGGAAAGACATCTATTCACACAATGGGATTTGTGCAGTGTCTTGGATTCCATTAGCCTTGTTGGTGGTTTCCTCGCCTTTGTCAGCAGTTTTCCTCATTGGCTGCTATTCATAGGGTATTTTTTGTGTACCTCTTGAACTTGGCACACGTGAAAGATGCACAGGGTCATTGGTTCGTGAACATGTTCTTCGTCTGATTTCCTCCAAATCATGAAGCTCCTGCTTTGTACCTCGTGTTGAATGATGAGAGATTCCTTAATTTTATCCTTTCAACGGGTCTCCTTCTATCGACTTCATCTCATCTATTATGGAAATGAGACCTAGAATCCTATGATTCTCTTGAGGCTTGCAATCATTAGTGGCAGGTTCTCTCACCATCAAAAGTTGGGAATAAATCAATGTCTCCTGATTGATGGATTCTTCAAGTGTTCGACCCTGACTCCTTTATTCACACTTGTAAAAATGTACTCGGTGCCTTGATACCTAATTTCATCATCGGTAGGTTGTCTCATGTTTGTTAACGATATACCTCAATGACTGATAATCAAATGATGGCTCATTGTGTTCGACCTCAACTCCTTTTATTCACATGATGTAGACTTGAACCTTTGGCAGATTGTGTAGAAGACTTGAAGACATCAACATGAGGCTGCAACTTTCCTACGTTGTTTCTTCTTTTTCATTGGACCAGTAGATATATGACTTCAACAATCATGGGAGATCAAATTGTACTCCATTGTATACATATATATTCAAATTGATTTTGAGACTGGTTCTACTAGGCCTTATTCATGACTATGACAACCTTTGGCATGTAACCGCATTTTTATTTGCCTATTCATGGACATGGATGGTTGTTTGGTATATTTTCACATGGATCTGTAATGTAATTCAAATTCGCAACCATGTATGCAAAGTTGGTGCAGAATGTAATGAGAAACTAGTTCTTCCAACTAGTTCCCCATCACTCAACTTCTGGGTTTTTATAATGTATTTCGACCATCCTAGATACTCCTATGACCTCACACATTAGGGAGCATCTGTTATAGCAAGATTTGCCTCACCCTATGCAATCTTGCACAAAAGGACTTTTTCCATTTCCCTATGCAGACTTTTCTTCCCTTTTTGCAAATCCCAGAGCTAAAAATACATTGTTTTCACATATATGCACCTTGCCTACTATATAGCATGTGTATACATAGGTTGCACCACTACAACCCATGTACATAAGGAAATGTGCCCAGAAATGAAAAATGGTGTCGGGTTTCCATGTCACGACAGGAGATCAATGATCCTTGGCCTTCCATATACTGGAAACATTCTGACTCGGCCCTTCAGTTCCATTTGAAGGCTATAAATGGGCCAATTCCGAGCTATGGAAAAGAGGAGAAAGAATTCAAATTTGAGAGAAAAGTTACTTTGGAGAAATTATTCACTTCACATTGAGTATGCATCCCTTTTTCCTTTAAGTTTGAACACAATGTTCAACCCCCAAGCTCTTCCCTTATTGATTGAGAACTTCATTGTCTCTCTTCTATGAGCTTTCCTTTGGTGGAGGATTGAAGTGGTGGAGGACCAGCTGGAAGGAACTTAGTTTCTCGGTTCTGAACCGTGTCGAAACAGAAGTCTTTAACTTTTTCACTTTTGTTGATCATATCTTAATAGAAATACTCTTTTCCCGTCCAATTGATATCTTGCAAATATTTGAATTATTATTCCATGGGCATATTTGTTATGTATATTAATGGATTATGCTATTGAATGTGATAACATCATATATTATCACCGTATGCTTTCTTTGTTTGGTTGTTGAGGACTAGTTGCAGGTATATTACTTTGGGTCAAGTGCTCAACGATGGACTTCATCGAACATATGGACGAGGTAGGCCTTTTATCTTGTCTTTCTAGCATATTTGTTTATATAGCATACTTGAGAATAGAGTGGATTTTTGCAGTCATTTTTCGTCTATTGTGGTTTACCCCTAGCCATAGAGATATTTTCCTCGTAACAACTAGCTACTACGGATTCATGGTATACTGATATGAAATTTTTGCTACACCATGGAACATGTCCAAGTCACATGAATTTAAAAGAGAAAATAGCTTCAAGGCTGAAATATTCTAAGTACAAATTAATTAACGATGTCCTTTTCCAAAAGAATTATGACAAAAGTATTATTAAGATGTCTGGAAAAGGAAGATGATGACAAAGTCTCGAAAGATATCCATGATGGGTTAGATAGATGTCATTTTTCTAGGGAGACTACAACTCACGAGGCCTTGACAACTGAATATTATTGGCCTACTCTCTTTCGAGATGCACACACTTATGTAAGAAAATGTAAACTTTGTCATTTAAGCACATGAAGAAAGAAGAAATCATCAATACCACTACAATATATTACAATTAGGAAAACTTTTGAGCATTGGAGCACAGACATAATAGGAGAAATAAATCCCCATTCATCAAAACAACATAAGTATATTTTAACTGCAACACATTATTTTACTCAGTGGGTTGAAATTGTTCCATTAACACAAGTATTTGAGAAGGTAGTCATTCAACTTTTAAAACAACATCTAATCACCAATTTTGGGGTCCCTTCTATTGTTGTCTTTGATAATGTTGCTTATTTTTCTTTGACTTTGTTATCCAAATTTCCATTGGATAAGGGAATTATTTTGAGGTATTCAACTAACTATTATCCACAAGGCAATGGAGTAGTTGAATCAACTAATAAAACTCTAATTCAGATTTTGAAAAAGACAATAATGGAAAACCATTGGAATTGGCATAATACTTTTCTCAATTCTCTCTAGGATAATAGAGTTACTACTAAGGAGGCATTGGTTACTTCTCCTTACTATTTAGTGTATGGGTAAGAATCAATTCTCCTGGCCAACATTTTCTTTCCATCTTTATAGTCTTCTTAGGATTCTAGAGGTCAACCTTCTTCTGTCCTTCAAAATAAAATTGACACATTAATTAAGTTGGAGGAAGAGAGGGAGAAGGCCAAACAAAAATTTATAGCCCACCAACAGATCGTTAAATGATAATTTGATAAGCATAAGGTCAGTGAAAAGAATTTTGAAGTAGGTGATTTTGTATTGAAATGGGATAGACTTAGTGAACCCAAAGGAAAACACACAAAGTTTTAGAACTTATGGCTCGATCTTTACCAAATTGCTAAAAAAATAGGAGCTGGTAAGTATAGATTACAAAGGCTAGAAGGTGAATTAGATTCTCTTCCTGTTAATGCCCAGATCCTAAAATGATATTTCACTTGATTGATTTTACAAGCATTCTTATGTACCATAGCTTTATTGTATTTTATTAGTTGCATTTGTTATGCTTTCAATAGTTTGGTTTCATATTTTTCAGAATTTTTATTGTTATCATTTGATTCCTGCTTTGCACGATTTGTTATTTTTGCATGGTTTGCATGTTTAAGTTGTGTTGTTTCGCTTAAATAATTTTGGGGAGGTGTTGAGTTTTCATCTTTTAGCGAAACATGACATTTAGTTCTTAGTTGTGTACCTTAATTTTTTTATATCAAAAGTAAAGTGAGTTAACAGTGAGCATGAATAGAAGTCAAAAAGTATTTATAGTTTTGTTTATGTGCAATTTTTAAAAAATACAGTGCCTCGCTGGTGGAGGTAATGGTTGTTGTCAAGCATGAATGAATTAAATGAGTCATAAACTCTAAATTCATGACGTAAATGATGAGGGAAAATTTACAAGTGTCTTTCTTTTTCTTGTAAAAAGGGTAAGCTTCAAGCCTAGGTGTTTGATTCACTCCTTCACCAGTAGGTATCATCCTTACAAGTTCAATGGTTGTTTCACTTAAGTTCCTCCTTGAATAAATTTTGCTATAATATATATATATATATATATATATATATATATATATATATAAGAAAAAAAAATGTAAGAAGAAGGAACTTGTCAAAGTGAAACATATTGTTAATGAGGAAATACATATATCTTCATTGGGGCTATGGATGTTCACTGACAACATAGCAACACTAGAAAGATGATAAAGTTACTTAGAGATTATAACTAATACCTTGATACTATAAGTTGGATCTGAATTGGTTTCTTTCTCAAAGTATCATTGAACAAAAGGACTTCTCTTTTATGTCTGGTCAAAAGCCAGATCCCCATGGTAGGGAAAAGAATAATCTCTAAATTGCATATAATAAGATCTATGGGTAGTTTTTGGTTTCCAATTATACTCTAAGTTTGTTTTTACTTAAAATTGATTTTTTTGGGTCAAAAATATATATACAAAGATGTTAGTTATATCGAATGAGTTGTCATTTGTTAAGTACACAATACATACTAAGAATCTTAATACAATTTTTTGCAAGTAACTATTTTGTATTTTCAACTTTAATGATTTCTTGCATATCATATAGTTTATCAAGTATCTTTTAGCCTTGAGAAAACCAAATTTTCTCAGTCCCTGAGCCTTATTTTGAATCTAAATGGTTTATATCAACGAGTTTGAATCACTTTCAATGTTGGATTAAAGTTAGTTTTAATCACCAATATGAAACCAAATTATGCATGGAAATGAAAGTATATTATGGATTCCAAAATGAAAGTGAATTCAAAGTGTCAAAATGTAAAAGCAAAACCAGAGCATTGAAACAAAAAAGAAGTTAATGGACTGATAAAAAAAGTAAATGTTTGTGTCGACGCATGACATCACTCTAAAGTAAAATTGCTTTGTCGATAGCCATTCATCAACCATTTCTTTTCACTTTTCAAAAATGCAAAGTTGTAATGCTAAATGAACGATCTTATCTTGCATGTTTTTTGAGGTTTCATACTATTGCTCATCCAAATCTCACTTTTCCACTGCTGCAATGAAAAACTTATCAAAACACATAAGTGTTGAGGACCACTGAAAGGAAAATCTATTAGCCATTAAGTCATCGATTTGGTGGCTAAAATGACCAATTAGCATTTAATCTTTGAGATTTGGAAATCTAATCAGGTTTAAGTTAGATTTAGTCAAGGGTGCTAAGATTTGGTTTGTTCGTTATAAAACTCAAACATTCTGATCAATTGAATATTAAGAGCATGAATTCCAATAATGTTAGTGATCCAGGTGGATATCTGTGGCCACCCACCTTTTCCGACTGGCTCAAAACAGTTTTCTGACAATTTTGGCAATTTACTATTTTTAGCAGGTTTAACTTCCGGGGCCATTTTGAGGGCCTAAATGAAGGTTTTTTGAGATAGAGGTTCTCAATGATAGCCGAAGGCATGATTGAGCCCCCAAAATGAATCTCCTCGACGATAGCTTTCCAACAAGCTATCACACGCCTAAAACAAAGATCCTATGCAAAAGTTACGACCCCGGGAAGTTGTACTAACTTACCCAAACGGGGCCCACATGACTTTTGGCGCTTCATCTCCTAGGGTTAGGTTTTTGGATGTCTATGACTTTTGGAATTCTCGTCTATTGTAAAAAGGCCTTTAGAGCCTCATTGTAATCATCTTCTCACAGATGCGAGTAGCAGCCACATCTCTTCTCAGAGATAAGCTACCAGCGCCCTAGCTAGTTATTTCCATTCTGTCTGTAAGCATATTTCAGACATTTGTTATTAATGAAATGAAGTCTTATTTCCGCTGCATCTCTGCGTTTATGTGTATTTTTGTATTTCATTGTGTTCCTACATAAATCTGGATCAGTGGTATCAGAGCGGTCTGCTCATTCTCGATCCTTCTTTGCATGTCCCCAACGAGATCAAGGTATAAGGAGTTGGGGCTCGATCTGGTTGAACCTTTGCGAGATCAGCCTCGCAAACCCCGACGACCGCCCATGGGGGAAGAAAAGAAATATGAGGGAGGAGGAGATCCTATCAAAATGTTGCTCGAGGAGGCCCTCGAGAAACAAAGGAACATGATGATGGACAACTTTGCCCAGATTCTTCAACGGATTCCGACTGGCGATGCATCGACATCCAAAAGCCACTCTGGAGGTGCCACTCCTTTTAAGGTACAAGTAAACTTTGACATTCCCGTATTTGACGGCCAAATAGATGCAGATTTCATAGATAGATGGTTGAATCTGTTAGAAGGATATTTCTCGGTTCATGAGTTTTTCGATCGAGAAAAGATTATTTTCGCACTCCTTAAAGCCGCCCCCCATGTCAAGGACTGGTGGGAAACCTACTCGGAGCAAGAGGGTGAGGGAGAACCCTCTTTGTTCTCGGCCGCACCCACTTGGAGTTCTTTCCGAGACGCCATCAAGGAACAATATTATCCTGTGGGGAGCTATGAGGACAAATACATACAATGGACTACTTTGCGGCAGCAAAGGGACCAAGATGTGCATGAGATTACGAATTTGTTTCATACCCTACGCACAAAAATGGGTATCAAAGATTCAGAGAAACATTTGGTTTTAAAGTACCGCAGTTGTCTGCATAGATACATTCAGGAGGAAATGGAGTTCCTCGACATCTCCTCACTTGGTGTGGCATACTGATATGCTGCCAAGATTGAGCAGAAGTTCAAACAAAAGAAGCGAGACTTTGGGTCTGCAAATCAGAAGC
>ML793520.1:228438-239285 GCA_009831015.1 Picea engelmannii
CAACGAGTTTCTTTTAAGCAGTTCAGAGATTAGTTTGGCATCATTTAAACCCCCTCTCCAGCCCTGCATTTCCTGTGTTGGTTCCTCTAAGTCTACCTTCCCGAGTTGACAATTAAATGTTGATTCACATGGTATATCTGCAGCTCGACACCATGGATACTTGTTTTGTCCAATATTTTAGTAAGGCAGTTGGCTGCAACTTATGAGAAGTTAAAAATTATTGATCTATTCCTTTTCATCTATTCCTTTTAATAGATGAAAGAAGTTTTTTTTTTTTTTCCGTGTTTTCAAATAATTTAGGAGTTGATATGGTTTACAAATTAGATACCAATAATATTGGTATTACATTATATTTATGCACAATTACTACACAATTATATAGTTGGATTCAGATTTAACTGATTTTAAATATAGAGAGAGGGGTTAAGAGAATATCTCAATAACCTTCAACAAACCCAAGCCAATTCTATTGTAATCATTATTCCAACACCCTCCCATAATGCTTACATTACAAATATTATATCATAATTACAGTACTCAAATTTTAACATAGATATTTGTCTTGATATGTTCTTCATGAACACTCCTATCCACTCTAAAATCTTTTGGTATACGCTATTTCTTCTCCACAACTTCGAGCTTCCCTTTCAACTCATTTAAGATAACAACGCTTCTAACCATCATTGACTAATTTGTAGAATTGACGTTTCTCAACCCCCTGAAGGACAATCTCGATACCGAATTATCCTATGAATACACTACCATCTGTGGAATCCCCCGAAGAATAAATTTCAACAGTTATATAGGACAATGATCTGATTACTAGATATTTTCAGTAGTCAATCATACAACTGACCTTTTTAAACACATCTACAACAATATACACAAGGATAACTTGTAAATGATGATCTTGAAGCACCGAAGTACAACAAGAATCTACATCTTTTAATAAACTTGTAAACAAACTCAACTAGTGAACATATTCTTACATGGCACTGAAATACGTTAAGAACTATTAGCTTAAAATATGTTATGTTATTCTTTGGGCGGTTCTTCATCATCTAATTTTTGCACATCAAATTATAAAGCTAATACATACTTTAATACACATTTACATCACACACAATAAATTTGCACATATGATGCAACTAGTCAAAACCCCTGCTTACTGGCTCCAATCTCACTATCAAAGCCATCATGTGCCTCACACAAAGATAAATGTGATATACATAACCAACTCTTGTGCTACACCTTTTTCCGAGCAAGAAATGGACAACATACCATACAGTGTTCACCTCGGTCAACGGATCTGGAGAGAGTCCCTTGAATATATAAAACATCATTGGTGCCAACAAAACATCCTGTAGAGTTTCATCTGTTCAATCAACTTGAATATATATCCTCAACAATCTGCTCAATAGATCATATAGATCTACTAACAGTGCATCTTGCCCATCATCTAAATTATTCCAGGTCTTTGTATATATATATATAGGATGACTCCTTCATGTATAGAATTTCATAACTGACATTGAACTTGCAGCCAACACTCAAATTATGAACAAATAAATATTTCCAGGAGTAAGCAGTTGCCAATCCAAGAGTTTATATCGTGTACAACAAGCATAAACTAAATGTCTTCTTATCAAATTGGTCACTAGTTGCTATTACATTCTTTACGACATATTTGAAAAGTGAAGCAATGGATAGATTTAGCGGCTCCTTCTGCAACACTCGGTCTCTTTCACATGCAAGTTTTTTTTTCGGCAGCAACGGAATGCGAGCGACAGATTCAAACTGATATGAGAGCTCCTCTCCCATGAGGGCTTCAGCATCAAATAATTCAATCCACTCTCCTACACTATCTATGTACAAGGATCAACTCACATCTTCATGGCCATCCCGTGAGGGATTTAAGCTAGTACAGGATTTGATACCAAATAAGAAAATAGAAGAGCAAACATAGATCACAAATTACACACCAATAATATTAGTATTGCATTACATTTTTGCACAATTACTACATAATTATAAAATTGAATTTAGATCCAAGTTATTCTCAGCATAAAGAAAGGAGTTGAGAAGATCTCTCAACCACCTCCAACAGACCCAAACCAATTCTATTATAAAAATTATTCCAACATACTAAACAAAATGTTTTCAATGTTTTCAAATAATTTAAGTTAATATTTATTTATCAGATTGGAACATCTCACAAAAATGCTCTTAACAAAATGTCAAAGAAGGATCTTAACAAAATGCCAAGGAAGGATATGTGGTACCTAATTCGAATTGACTTCAGGTTGGCTAATGCCACTTTTAAGAGATAACAAAGCTCCATGGCATGTCTCATGAAGGATTGAAAAAATTACCCAAATTACTCAAATTTTAATTGTCCTTGTTATGAGCTAATTTTTAACTTGGTTTGGAGTTTAATTTATTTTTTTTAAGTTGGTAAGTTACTCATCAACAATCAAGGCAAGTATTAGTGGGTTAGACTTTGGTATTACTAACTTTTAAAGTGGGTATATTATCAATAAAATAATATTAATATTTATATATATTAAAACTAAAATAAATCTAAATAGTTAGAGATATAAAAAATTTAAAATATTAAATAAATTTATATTTATTAATTTTTGTTATGTTTTGTTTAATTTTTTTTTAACATTTAACATTAAAAAGTCAAATTTCTCGCATGTGGATAAAAATTAACATAATATGTCATATAATTAAACTACTATACACATATTTTATAAATATTTTATATCTTATTTTACTAGTGTGGTAGCGATTAACATAATACCTCATATAATTGTGCTAAGAGGTGTTTTATAGCTCATTATGGGGGAGATGTTGTCACGTTACATAACATAAGGTAACTTTATATTAAAATATTATAAAAAATAAATTTGGGCTCAATTACATTTTGAACAATCACATGTAAATCAACTCCATTATGAATATGGAATGGTTGGTAGGTGTATGGATAAATGGTAGTGTGTTTGGTGTCCCAGATCCTCAAACGTCACGTGGTTGTAAACAAACAGAAAAGGATCTTCTGCAAAAGGTAGTCTAATAGGCTCATAAGCAAATTCTTACACTACAATATCAACATACTCTTCTGGAACATCATCATCTAATTGTAATTTTTCAAATCCTTGCACCCCAATATCAACATTATGTTTGGAAACATTATCATCTAAATCCATTATTGTGTTTTGTTGTTTGTTTTCTTTTTTTTCAGAGAAAAATGCACATTATATTTATAATAATATAATCCTTTTACATTGCTTGCCCCAAACATAGAAGCAAATCTAATTTTTCCAAGCAAAAATAAAAAAAGGTGAACTAGCTCTAAGTTCCGCTTGAGTCCAGTCAAGATTACATAATCACTACAACTTCCGCAGAAAATGTAGCACCCTGAAAAAGTACACCATGCCCAAACAAGAGAGAAAAAATAACAGAGGCACTTTTCATGCATTACAATATTAAACGGATGATAGGTCCCTCATGACCTTCACTCCATTGACTATAGGCAATGTGACCCTGGAAAGTAAATAAAGCCTTCTTTGATAATTTGACAACTTCCATATTTCCTTCTCTGTAAATATGTGCAAAAGTAACAAACCTGAAATAACGAATTAAGCCAAGGATTCTATATTTCTAGCCATCAAGATTGGCCAGCTGTATCGAACCAATACCATTTATCCAATCAATTATGATCTTGGATTCCCCCATCACATGTAAGTCGTGAATACTGAGTCTTTTGTCCAGAATTATGGATGCCCAAGCTCCCAGGAGTTATGCCCTTGAATTTGTTCCAGAGACACAGTTTAGGGTCCACCTATATTCTAATAGATCGCCTATTTTGAGAACTCCTCCAGCTCTACACAGATCACCGTTGTGTTGTGAAGCACCATCAAACCATGTGTGTGCTTTGTCTACAGGAAGAAAGATAGGTGAAAGCCTTTTTGAAGAATCTGATTGTTTGATGTGCATAGAGCCTGCGGATCTTGTAGCAAGATAAACAATTATGTCCATCGATGGAGATCTGTCTTCAAAAATTTTCTTGTTCCTGTCCTTCCAAATATACCAACAGATGTGAGGAGGTAGAGATTTAATAGTATAGTTCTGAACAGACCAGTTTTGGAAGCACTCATTAACAGTATGACCAATCCATCCAATAATCAGTTTTAGGGCCATTTTAACTCTCTCCCAAACTAAAATAGTGAACGGGAAGCTAACAAAGAGATGCTTGCAACATTCTTCTCTTGCTTTACACAAATAACATAACCCAGGACCATACAATCCCCTACTCTATAGATTTTTCCATGTAAGAATTTTGTCCTCCAATAAGAGCCAAATAAAAAGTTTTAGTTTTAAGGGACATTCCCATTTCCACAAAAGCTTTCTCCAACCTATTACTTTATCAAACCATAACTTGTTTGATAGAGCAGTGTAAACATTTTTCACTGAGATAAGGCCCGAATTGTCACCGCCTAACCAGGTAAGCTCATCCTTCTTATCATTTAGAACAATGCCATCATAAAGAAGGAAACTTCTATAAATATCCCATTCATGGACAAGATCCCCCCCAATCCCAACTCGATTCTATTGACTCAGTTATGTCCCAACAGACCAACAGAAAAGGGACGACTCGCCTGGTAAAGAAAAAAAATGTGTTTTATGTTTAGTTCAAGAACCAAGTCCACAGAAAGAATGGAAGCACGTTCCATTCCAATGATTGTATCTCTCCTAATGATGATCAAATGCCCCGACCCTGGTATCCAAGCTAGCCAATAGAGAATGACAGGTAAGGTATTTAAGATGTTTTTCCAAGACTGCAAGCCAAATGAAGTGTACCCCTCCGCCAACCGCATCCAAGAGACCATAGGAACTTGAGGGTAATACTTGTCTTTGATAACCCGGTACCATATGCCTGGTTTCATCAAAGCACGCCACAGTGTGTTCATTTCTAGAGCTCTATAGAAGACAAATATATTTCAGAGTCCCCAGCCGTCGAGTTGTTTAGGTTTTGCAATGGTTTTCCAGTTACATAGATGGTAGCGCTTCTTATTTTTACTCCCCGGACAAAGAAAATCATAACTTAGCCTGTGTAATTTGTGCAGCACCAAGAGCGATATATGGGCAAGAGTCAACCAGTAAAGTGTTAGACTCTCAAGCACCTCTTTAATAAGCACTAAACGTCCTCCCATGGTAAGCCACTTATTACACCAATGATTGATCCTTGTTTCAAACTTGTCTATTAGCCATTGCCAATCCTCGGATTTGTAGATCTCTGGTTTCAAGAAGTATCCCAGATATTTAAATCCCAAATTGAGATCTTTACATGGATAACCAAGAGAATCATTTATACTCTGGAGGTATCCAAGATCAACTGTCGCATGCATAAGAATGGATTTTTGGATGTTTATAACCAATCCTAAAGCCCGACAAAACACTTGAAGAATCTCTTGTATTTTTTCCCATTCAGCTGAGGATGCTTTAGACATAATGAGGATGTCATCCACAAATAATAAATGGAGGATCTTGATCATTCTGGACACTTTTATCCCCATAATCTTTCCATCAGTTTGAGATTTCTTTAATGATAGACTGAGCCCCTCCATGACGGAAATAAAGAGTAATGGGGAGAGCGAACATCCCTGTATCAGACCTTTACTACTCTTAAAAAACTTTGCTGCCTCTCCGTTGATTAGAGTAGCATATGAATTGGAGACGACACAAGCCATGATCCAATTTGTAGTGCTGACCCCAAAGCCACTTTGGAGAAGGATTAGTCTCAAAAAGTCTCAATTTGTACAATCGTAAGCCTTCTTTAAGTCAAGTTTGAGAATAATTGCTTGTAACTTTTTTGACTTAATGTTGTGAAGACACTCCTGCACGGTTCCAATGGCATCCAAGATTTTCCTTTATTTGTGAAATCCAAGTTGTTCTTTTGATAGTACTCTGGAAAGGATAGGCATGAGTCTCTTAGCAATGACTTTTGATATGATTTTGTAACAAAGGTTACAGAGAGATATTGGTCAGTAATCATTGAAATTGGAAGGTTTGTTGACCTTTGGAATCAAAGCCAAAAGGGTGGAATTGATCGGAGTGATTACCTCCCCCCTTATTCTCATCTCCTCGACCATATCAACCAAGTCTTGTCCAACTAAATCAAAAAATGAGTGATAAAATTCTACTGTCCAACCATCAGGACCAAAGATTTTATCTCTGGAAAATCCTTTAAGAATAGCATATAATTCATCCTTTGTCACCTCCTTTTCTAAATTCTGAACATCAACTGCATTTACAAAATTCGAAAATAACCTGACAGAACCTATCCTCTCTTCCATATTAATCTGGCCTGTATCATTATAAAAGACTTGAAGTGTCTAACCGCTTCATCATTTATAGCTTGTTGTCCTGAATGGATTTCTCCAGCCTCATCTTTTATTTCCCAAATAAACTTCTTGTTCCTTCTATAGCTGGCATAAAGATGGAAGAACTGAGTGTTCTTATCTCCAATCTTTATCCAAATCGCCCAGCTCTTTTGATGCCATCTCTCTTCTTCCACCAATAAAAATTGTTTTCTCTCATATTCATGTTTTGATAGCTTTATTGAATCCTCCATTGAAGAGAGTCCCAAATTCATTTGATTGTAACCATATTCAATAGCCTCCTCAATCGTTATCAGTTCTGATTGATCCCTTTGTCGTTTCTCTCTTTCCCATACTTTAATTCTATCTTTTAAGAGCGATAGTTTCCCAACTAGGCATCTCTAAGCTCCTACAGTATGTAGATGTCTTGGATAATTCCAAACATGTCTAACAATCTCCACAAAGGAGTATTCATTCATCCAATCAGGGTTTAATTTGAAAGGGAATGCAATAGTCGGTAAGCCATTCCTGAACTCTAACAATGCAGGCGCATGATCTGACAAGTAGGGGTACTCAACCCAAGTTCTAAACCTCTGTGTATTTGTTAAAATATCTTCAGCTATATATAAATGGTCAAGTCTTTTAGCAATTCTAGCATCACCTTCTCTGTCGTTTCGCCAAGTAGGCACCTTCTCCACTAGAGCATAGTCCATTGAGCATTTCTTTTGGAAAAGAAATTTGAAATAACCTACCAAGGTGTCCAATAAATATGACTTTCCCCAAACGTCATCGGGAGAAGTAGTGAAATTTAGATCGCCAGCCATAATTAAATATTTGTGTCTTAATAAACCAGAACCATCCAATGCTTCTCATAAATATTTTCATTCCTGGTAGGGTCCATAAACATTAAGAAAATATAACTTCCTGTTATCCAATAGAGACGTCCCTGACAAAAAAATCCCACCAATACTTAAATAAGGCACCATATCAAAGAAATTTGGGTCCTAGGAAACCAGAAGACCTCCAGAGGTCCCCACAGCACTAAAAACGCTAACACATCAGTCAGGTTTGATCTTGTTCATGAAAGTCCTAGCTTTTTCCGCTGACACCAGCATTTCTTGAAGGAAAATTAGATTTGGAGAGGCTTTACACACTAGTCTACGAAAGGAGTCCAATTTCAGGGGTCCTCCTACCCCTCTAATATTAAGGGTAAGGAGGATCATGGTTTAGCCCTGGCCAAGGATTTCATGCCTCTAAGCGCCTTTTGATCAAAAGAAGTAGCAGGAAAATCTGGAGTGTAGTTATCGGCCCCTGCCTTTCGTCAGGCACTTCTCATTTTTATAGGTGAAAGTTCAAATCCCAACCCCCGTGACCACACAGGGTCAACAACAATTGTAGAGCCACTTGGCTTAGTTGTCTCCAAAGTCCCAGTATCAACATGTCTGTCCATAGGGATATTGCCCACATAGGTCATTAAAGGAATAGGAGTCGAGGTCTTAGCTAGCAGAGTAATCATGTCAATTAACAATTTGTCTAATACAGAGTCACTAGCTGTCAACTCACTATAACCCGGTACTATGACAGGATCATCACCCCTCTCCAATGGACTAGGTAAGTTGACAGATTCCTCGCCCAAGGGTAATACCTCAACAGGTTTTCTAGCACCACTCCCACCCAAGTCAGACACAACAGAATCATGCATGATAGTCTTATTGCTAACAAGTTCATTCCCAATATATTGTTTAGGGAAAAGAACATTTTTTAAATGATCTCCCTCCCAAGAAGATAAAGAGTAATAAAGCTTTCGACATAAGAATTTCAACTTACCCATGAAAGTCGTGTCTTTAACAACAAGATTGTCCTCCGCGCTAAGCCCCGGATAATCCACTGCATCGGATTCTTCCACCAGCTGCGTAACAATATCCCCAGGCGCCTCATTCAAGGATACATATTCTTCCCAAGATCCTAGAACAAAAGTACAATCTCTCCTCAGGTGTCCAGTCCGCCTGCACCTTGTATAGCAGAATAGGATTCTTAAATAATCCAGACGTTGTGTATACAAAAGGCCTCGCCATTCTATCTCTAAAACCTTCGATAAACTAGCGTGTATGTCCACTTATATGAGGATTTTCGCCATCCATTTATCATTTGAACTCAATGCAGCTTCATCAACACTAATAAAATGGCCAACGCAGTTCTTGACTTCCTACAAAGCTCTAAGATTCCATAATTGTAAGGGGAGGCTCAGGAGGAGCACTATTGAGCTCCAATTTTGTCATACTTTCTGCCAAACAAATACACTCATCATTAAACCTTCTCCCCACATTTTGTCAATAATATATTGTTAATTACACCATAAACCTCCATTATCTCTTGTTATTCATCCTATGTGGTTAATGCACAGTTTTCCATATTTTTAGTGATTAAAAAGATGATTATACAATAGTTTTGTCGATGATGGTTTAATCCTATGTTTCTATGTCCAAGCAACATGTTTTGTACTATTCAGGTTCCGGTATATGCACTGTCCATGTTCCGGTACCTGTGTTGTTCCTGTTTTGGTACCCGTATTTCAGGCCATCTGATACTCCAAGTCATCTGGTACCAGAAGGTTCTACAGTCAACTAGTTCCTAGAGTCATCTGGTACCCACACTCCATGTCATCCAATACTCTGCAGTGATCTGGTACTACCTTTGTGTTCATCCGGTACTAGGTCTCTGCCTCTTTCGGTACCAGCTTCATCCGATACCAGATTGCGCCTATTCCAGTACTAGCTCCATCCAGTACTACCATCATGTCGGTCCGACACCCATACTCATGATTGTGTTCATCTGGTACTAAACCCCTGGCTACAAGATTCTGGTACTAATTGTTCTAATCCGGTACCAACTGTGCTAATCCAGTACTAGAAATAATTCAAAATTTTGGAAAGATTCTAGAGGAAAATCGAGTACATGAGTTTTGTCCATAGCCACGTTTACATGTGGACACATGAGGCAGAATTCACCCAGCTCACACGTGTGGACCTCCAGCTCAGGGAGAATGATTCTGCTAAAATTATTGAAAAACTCAAATTGCCAACTTGCACCTCGATTTCCGTGCAGATGGCATCAGATCTAGAAATTCTACGAAATGGGTTTTGTCTAGAATATGGAAAATTGAGTAAGATGTAGGCATGTTTTCAAAATTATAATTGGTTTGGAACATATGGGTGGGGGACTAACTCGAATCTGCCCAAATTGCAATAAAACCCAGATTTTTGAGGATTTTATCTAAAAATGTAATATTTGAAATCTGAGCATTGGGATTCGGTCCCATCCACTCCTCAATGATTATTCATGTATAAATAAGCCTCATAGGGCTATGAGAAAGAGCCATTAGTTTCATGAATTTTTTGTAAGTAAGAGGTTTGTTCTTGTGGGGAATCTTTAAGGAGTTAATTGCCATGTAAAAACAAAGTTTTTGATCAAAAAGGAGAATTGACTGTTGTTGATTCACTGTGCATATTCTTCACTTGAGTTGATTGTCTTTTAAGCAAGGTTATTCAACATGGGAAGGGCCTTTCATTTTGAGTAATACCCTACTACCCTATTTTACTCTCATAGATTAGATTGCTTATGTTTATTTTTTTATAAATTTCATTTCTAGTTTAGTTGTTATCTTGTTGATTTGCATTCAATTTTTGTAGAGCTGCAAGTTTAGTTTCAAGTTAGCATATACATATTAGCACATACTTAGGAATGATTCCTCTGTTGGTGTAATAGTGTTTTGTTTCTACAATTTCATTTAACATTGTTTGCTCATTCCACCATTGGATATTAAAGTGTCTCATTACTATTCCATTCATTGATATTCATTTGTAAAATTATGCTTGGAAATCCAATAAAATAGTATACAAGAAATTGTTCTAATACCATTGCACCATCTTCTTACACTCTTATTTCTTTTATTGTTTATGAGAAATTGTCAAATCCGCAATTCGAGTGAACATGCAAGAGTGCATTTCTCATTGTCCAATCTTGTCATTAAGAAAATATCCATTTTTATTTCATGCATTTTTTGTAGAGCACTCTTATTTTTGTTGACACTTGTAACCATTTGAAGAATTGTTCTAGAGATCCAATTTTAGATTAATTTTACTTATTGGTCATTATCAGTTTGCTTTCATTGTGATTTGGCTTTCCCATAGTTTAGTCTCTATCTTGAATTTTATTTCCATCTGCTTGTTTCTTTTATTGCATTTAAGTGTGGATCCACTATAGGAAATAATCATTGAAGGACAAAACATTTAAGTAAGCTACACATGATTAATCACACGAACATCACCGAGTGCATGAAAGACTGTGATCCAAGCCTTTATAGCACTAAGTATTTTTGTGTCCCAGTGATGATTCCTTAGTGTTAATTTGTTGCAATGTGGGTTTGAAGATTGTTTGTCGTCTTTAGATTTGGCTAGACTA
>ML793520.1:248278-263340 GCA_009831015.1 Picea engelmannii
CCCAAATTCTATAGGATAAAATTATTTTACCTTAAAAATCGCCAAAATTTTATAAAAACTATATAAAATCCTTATAAATTTGAATATTTTTACAAAAATATCGCCAAACATTTATAGTTGGCATATGAAGGATAAGTAAGATTTGCCAAGGTTTCTACATTGCAAAATAAATTTTCATCCTTAAAATCATCCCTGCTTGGCACACCTTTAGTCAGATTATCAGCTTGATGTTCAGGCTTAAGGAAATATTTTGCATAGGCTGCATCTAAGGCTATGGATTTAAACCATTTCTCACCTATGATAGGGATTCCTGTAGCAGCTAAAATAGAGTTCTCAGCTACCTCAAATTCTAGGTCCCCTACCTTGGTCTTCAAGCCATCAAAATGTAATGCAAACTACCTTGTTACCTCAGGATGACCTCTTTGCATATTTTGGCAGAAAGAGAGGCATCCCACTCTTTGAAAAACTTCTTTGGTTATGGGCTCTTCCTCAAAAAGATGCATGTCTATAGGCTCAATTCTAACCACCTTACCTCCCTTGTGTGACTTCTTCTTCTGAGGAGTCTCCATAGTTTAGGATAAGAACCTTTAGGGATAAGGAGTGGTGATAACCATTAATATTGAAAAGTCAAATCTCAAGTGGACCAGGCTGTAATTTTACAAGAATTTCCCTTAAACCAAAATGGTTGCTAGCTAGCTAAAAATTACTGTAGAAATCACTCCCTTGAATGTATGCAGGTATGAACATTGAGAAATGAAAGGATACCCTTTAATGGCCTTTGAAAACTGGGTTGAAACAGTCTGACTCAACGGTCAAAGGGGGCAGGGGAGAAACAATGTAGTTTGAGTAGCGTCTCTAGGTAGCACACCGCACATGCAGAGGATAGGATTTGTTTTGATATTGTGAGCTCAGTGGTAATGGAAGTCTGATGTATCAAACTCAAAAGACAGGTAATGAGATCTATAGGTTTGAGGGAAGGGAAGAAACTGACATGATGGCATGAGGGAAAACCTCCTTGAACTATGTAGGCCCGATAACCAAAATTTTGAGCACTAACTCTCCTTGAAATTGATGTGCAAAGGAGGAAAACGCAGAATACTTGTGGAATAGAATCAATTTGAGGCCCCATAAAGATCGCGAGAAGGAGTCATGAGCAACGCAGCCTCTGAATCCACCTCAGCATAGGATCTTGTAGTGTTGCTACCAACTGGTTGGAAGTGGTAATTTGCACAACGCAGCCCTTTGAGTTTTTCAAAATCCAAAACCGTTATCAGATCTCATAAATATGAGATCTTAAAAGCACCTTTTAACCACCCCTGGCACTAAAAATAAGGAAGAGATGATATCAACATTGTAATCATAAATCATGGTAGAATATGATGGACAGGGAGTGCACTACAGAACTTTCTGATGAGTTGGGAGCACTTCATTTCAAAAAATGATTGAACAGTAAGAAAAAGGAGAACAAGGCAAGGCTACGAGGGTATGGGTGAGGAAAATGGCATGTAAAATCAATATTTTTGTGGGGTGAGTCAATCCTAGTGACAAGTCATGAAGGGAATCAAAGATAAGTGATGAACAAAATGGTCCTAAGTCCAAAATTTGTATGAGGATCAAAACATAAGTCATGACTCAACACTTTATTTATCAAGGGGGCCTAAACAAACACACTTTTAAAAGGATACAGAAAAAAATTAAAATCTAAAGGCTTAGGAAAAGATGAAACTAAGGGCTAAAGACCCAAGGCAACTTAGTGTGATAACATTGGCTCCACAAGGGATAGTATGCCCCCTGCAGGGTGCTAAGAATGAGTATATTTAGTGCCTTATCCTAGGGCTATGGGGTCAGTTATTAAAACAAAAATAAAAGAAAGATGGTATTTACAATGGCATGGAAATCCACTCAAGTCTCAAGCAAAGTACTTTTTTAGAAAATGCCCATTGACAGGGCCACCAAAAAATTCTTCATCCTCCATATTCTGCAACTTGAAAGTGTTATTAGAGAATACCTCAGAAATTTTGAAGGGACCAATCCATAAAGATTCAAATTAACCGTTCTTGCCTTTATCTTGCTTTGGTGCATCCCACTTGAGAACTAGATCGCCCAGTTGAAAATCCTCTTTATTCACTTTCTTGTCGAACGCATGTTTGATCTTTTGTTGATGATTGTGTGCTTTATCTATAATCTTCTGCCGAGTTTGTTGCACTTCAACTAGCTGTTGAATCCTTCTGATCATATGATCCAACTCCCCTTGGTAATCTTGGAAGAATTTTTCCATCGACAAGGCAAGATGAGAAGGAAAAATGGCCTCAACTCCATACACGCGATGGAAAGGAAAAAGGACCAGGGACCTCTTTGTTGTCACTTTGTCAGCCCACAAAGAAAACTTAAGTTTTGAGTCCCATGCTTTTTTTTTGTCCTCTAACAGCTTTTTAATGATCTTTATAAGGCTTTTGTTAGAGGACTCTACAAGCCCATTCCCTTGGGGGTAGTAAGGAGTAGAGTGAACCAATGTGATTCCAAACTGTTTGCAGAAATGAATCAATGGTTCAGCCTTGAAAGATGCAACATTATCAGTAACAATTTTGTTCGAACACCCAAACATTTCCATAATGTCCTCAAGGAAACCAATGATCACTTTGTGGGAAGCATTCCTTGTATGGATAGCCTCTATCCACTTAGTAAAGTAATCTATAGCAGTTAAGATCCATCTATGTTGACCACTAGAAGAAGGATGGATTTCTCCAATAAAATCTAGGCCCCACTGTAGAAAGGGTCCTGAAGCTGCCATAGGTTTTAATGGAAAAGACTTAAGCTATTGTTTTCCAGATAATTTCTGACACTTAACACAGGCTCTGATCTTGGCACAAACATTAAAGAACAGACTAGGCCAGAAGTACCCAGCCTTGAGAATCTTTTATGTCATGGTTCTCCAAAAATGATGCCCCCCACATAAGTTGTCATGAAAATCAAACATAATATTTTGGACTTCTTGTGGGTCTAGTCATCTCAAAATCACTCCCAATGGGTCTTTCCAATACAAGACTTTATCAATAAGGCAGTATTTGATTGATTTGAGTTTTAAGGCCCTCACCTTGTTCTTTTCCATACCATCTGGAGGCTGTAATTTCTATAGGAAAAATATAATGTCCTTGTACCATCTACAATCTGCCAATGTGGGGGTGACTTGAGAACCTTTGTTAGTCAATTCATCCTGTTGATTTTCTAAGCATGTGTTGATAAAATTTACCCCCAAGGCTGAGCAATTTGATTCAACCAATAGATTGGCTAAACCCTGGCCTTTAACAAATTTGGTAGGCTTAATCTCAAGATCAAATTCAAGGATTTTAGCAATCCACTTGCTCCTTTTTCCATCTATATCAGGCTGAATAAGAATTCCCTTTACAGAAGTTGATGGGACATAAGCAATGAATCTTGAATGTAGCACATAAACTTTAAAAGACTTGAGATATTTAACCAATGCATAGGCCTTCTTATCCATGATGTCATATTTTAATTCAACATCTCTCAATGCCCTGCTGAAAAAAGCAATGGGCTGCTCTAAGCCTTCAACATTCTTCTGCAATAAAATAGTTGCTACTGTATCAAATGAAGCGAAAGAAAAAATAATAAAATCCTTGGAGTAGTCTAGGATGATAAGGACCGAGGCTTCAGTCAAGGCTTTCTTTATCTAATCAAAATAATTATGGGACTCAGTAGTCCATTTGATTTCATTACCTTTTCTCAACATGGCTATGATATATTTGACCAACTTAGCAAAATTTGAAACAAACCTTCTCAAAAAATTTGTTTTTCCCAAAAAGGATCGAACCTCCTTTTTGGATCTAGGAAGTGACAAGGTTTCAATAGCTTCAACCCTGCTGGAATCAATCCTTACGCCTTCAACTGACACAATATGCCCCAATAATTTTCCCTCCTTCATGGCAAACAATGATTTTTTTAGATTCAAAGAGAGACCAAATTTTCTGCATTTCAAGAAAACCCTTTTTAAATGATCATATTGCTCTTTATCCTATTGAGAGAACATTGTTATGTCATCTAAATAGATAACAACAAACTCATCCTTCTCTCCAATAAATTCTATGTCCATAGCCATCTGAAAGTTCGCCCCCGCGTTCATCAAACCAAAGGGCATCTTAGCGTACATAAATGTACCCCAAGGAGTGGTAAAGGTCATCTTCTCTCTATCTTCTGGCAAAACTGAGATCTGATTGTAGCCAGAAAAACCATCAATCATGGACATTCTAGCCACACCCATAACCCTCTGTAATATGTGCTCCATCTTGGGCAAAGGGTAATTATCATTTTTAGAACCAAGTTGGCCACCCATAACACAAAGTCTGATTTCTCCATTCTTTTTTCTTACTAGGACCAAGTTGGCCACCCATTCAGAATACCTCAAAGGAATAATAATTTTAGCATCTAAAATATTTTTTACATCTTTCTCCATGACAGGCAACAACATAGGATTTATTTGCCTCAACTTTTGCCTGAAGGGTTTGGTCTCTTCCTTTAATGGGATCTTGTGCTCTATGATGCTTGTGCCATAAGTTCTGAGATCTTCATAAGTCCAAGCGAATACGTCAGAAAAATCCCTTTAACAACTCAGTATATTCTGCCCTCTTCTCTCTTGATAGGTTGCTTGACAACTTAACATATTTTGGATCCTTTTCTATACCCAAATTGCACTCAGTTATATCAGCATCATCAATGGACACTTTCCCCTTCACTACCACATCATTTCCGTCAAATAATCTTTCCAAATGAACTAGTCCTTTTGGAATGTGGTTGCTAGGTAGCTGCAAAATATGATGATTAGCAATTTTATTAAGGAAAACATCAGCATGAGGATTAATTTTAGACTCTTGATCCTGATCAATGTGTAATGCAGAAAACTCATCAACAGTTTTGAGGAATTTTTTAAGTTCTATATCATCTTCAAACACCTTCCAATACTTGACATTGTCCGGTATAGAAGGCATGTATTTGACTTCTACATCATACTTGAGTTTAGGTGGTAAGGGGACTCTGAAATTACTTGTTGATACATCCAAAGAATCAACCATGGTATTCTCTTCTCTTGGAATAAATGAAATGTTAAAAGATGAGAAAAAATTGTCCACCAAGTCCCATACTTCATTTCTATAAGATCTAAGCCTAGGGTGCTTCATTTGATAAATATTTTTTATCTGATGCACTATCAATTCAACATCCCCAAATATTGATAGCTCTTCAATCCCCATGTCTTTTGCAGCCCTCAATCCCAAGACAAGAACTTCATACTCTACCACATTATTGGTGGTTTCAAATTCTAGCTTGTATGACAGAGATATAGTCTCTTGAGCAGGTGAGACAAATACCACTCCAGCACCAGCACCTTCCCTAGAAGACGCTCCATCAAAGAACATCTTCCAAACAGAGGTGGTTGGAGGGGAATATTCACAAAAGGTAACGGACTATTTTTTGATTTCAAGAGGAGGTTCAGGAATATCGGTGAGTTGCAAGATGCTAGCTCCCAAATCAGTATCAAGAGAAAAAATAGGATGATTTGTGGGGTTTGCTTCATCACTAATGATGTAAGCCAACTGAGCTTCCCTATAAAGTATTGTATGCTCCCCCAAAAAAATGGGAATGGTAGCATATGAGAGATCCATCTACAAGGTTTCCCCAAGTCTTTTTATCCAAGATCTTAACAAGAGCATGCCAAACTTGGGGGGAACATCATCCACCATGATATCCATGACTGCACTTTTCGTGGGCAACTGAAATTAGGTCACAACCAGATCCTTAATGATTCCAAGACACTTCACTCTCCTGGAGTCAAAAGAATATAAGTCATGGTAAGTCTTTGTGATTTCTAACCCAAGTTCATCCATAATGGTTTTTGGCATGAGATTGTGGGATGCCCCTGAATCCATCAAACAATTATGCAACACCTTATCATGAATATTCAGTGATGTATAGAAAGGAGGGAATGAATCATATCTATCTTCTATCAATGGACCCAAGATAAATATTATTTTTTCATCTTGTAGATTTACTGAATCAATGGCACTTGGAGAGACTTCAGGTTGTAACATTTTGGAGAGACATTTTTTAAATTCTTCATTTTTTATCAATTCCAAAAAAGGTACAGGGATCTTGATTTTTTGGATCTCATTCTCAAAGCTGAAAGAAGATGAAGACTTCAGGATCTCTTTGGTTTCAGGAGTAGGATTTCTGACCAGAACTTGTGGACTTTGAGTGTTTTTTTCCTTACTGCCAACTATCACAGCCTTGGCAGAATTTTCTTTTTGGGAAGGTTGATTAGAAGCATTGGTTTTTTCCTCATTCTTTTTGGATCTCAAATTATATCTATAAGGACTTTCTTTTGCTTTCTCTCCCTTACTTAATTCATTTATTTGAATATCCATCAAGGATTTCTCATAAGTAGATTGAGTCAAGTGAGGAGATGGGGATGTGTCACCTAAGAAATGAATCTCAAGATCAACTTCTTCCTCCTCTCCTTCTTCGTCAGCAACCAGGTTGTTTTGTAAAGGAGTTTGTACCTTTTGATCCTCTCTCTCTCTATTTCTAGGATCTCTGGGAAGGATCTGGGGAGCATTATTTGGTCTCCTGAAATTACCTATGTTATCATTATTTTGAGTATTTCTGTAGGTATGTTTTCCTTCCAGTTTTAACTTCTCAATCTCAATAGAAAGGGATTTTACTAATTTGGTAAGTTCATCTACTTGAGAGTGCGCAACAAGGGAGTCAGAAGTTGAAGCTTCAACTCTGTTTTTTCTCCTATCTCTATCAGATTTTCCCCTGGGTTTATCAGATGCCACTATGTTGGATTCTACCTCCAAGGTTGCATCTTGCATATGGGCTAAGGACGATGATCTTATTTCTCTTAGTAGAAGACAAAACTAGAGGTCAAAGGCACTGGAATAAGTGATTTTTCTAGAGGTTTATGTGGGTTTTATCTCATCATGAATCTTATTGTACATTTTGTTGAATCTTTTAGAGAAGTCAGAGACAGACTCTCCCTCTTTCCTTTTTAGGGATCCAAATTCAGTGATGTAGTACAAAAATTCATTTTTGTCCCCCTAGTGCTTCAAAAAGGCCTCGTCTAGCGCTTCAATGCCAATAATGGATCTAGGGGAAAAACCCCTAAACCACTTCCTAGCCTCACCGAAAAGGATTTGGATGGAAACTCTCATCCACACATCCTCATTTTCAATGTTTTGATTGTCTGCATAACTGTAGAAGGAAGCAAGATGTTCTTCAACAGTTATATCTTCTTCTCCCGTGAATTTGGGCATATATTTTAAATAATCTTTAGGAGGAAGAGCATTTACTGGCTGAGGTAAGAAAAGAGGAGCCTATCTTGTAGCCACAATGGCATCCATCCTATTTGTAGAGGGGTTAGCACCTTCCATTGGATTTTGAACTCTTGGTGAACAAGGAGGAGAAGGGAACTTAATTGTGTGTAGTTTAGGAGAAAAAGGAATGTATGAAGGGGAAATTTCAGTTTTCACAGCAGAAGTCTAAGCCTTGGAAGAAGATGGAAAAGTATGTAAAGGGGACGAGGTTTCTTTTTCTTTGGCAGCAGAAATTTTAAGAGGAGGGGTAGCAAAGCCTAAAGTAGGAAAATATTCAAGAATCTCAAGACTGAACCACTTTACAATGTTAGGGGAAGAAAGAATTTCAAAACTTTCTTCTTTCAAATCAGTTTCAAAAGAGGAATATTCAATAGGAAATTTTTGAAAATCAAGATTTTTAGATACATCAATAGAAGGTAAAGAAGGATTACTTGATATAACAACTAGAGTACTAAGAGTGGAATCAGGCAACTGACCAAAAGCACTTGTAGCAGCAGTAGAAAACTTTCTTGAGAAGCTTTTCCCTTTTTGATTATCTTCTCTAGGTCAGCCTCAGGTGGGACCAAAGGTAGCTGTGGATTTTCTCTCGTATGTCTGCCTTTAGGTGCCAGAGATGAAACAATGGAATCGCTAGGTGCAAGCTCCAATATTCAAGATACTAAGTTCTAATGCACCTTCAGAACTAGTAAGTTGTGTCATTTAACCACAGGGAAAAGTATTCAAATCATTCCCCAACAATGATGCCAAGAATGTTAGCACTAGGACTCGCCTTCATATTGCATGGAAGGAAATCCCAATACCCATCAGGTTATATGTAAATGTAAAAGAGTTTTAAAGGGGTCAAATGGATAATACTCAAGATGATAATTTTCCAACTCAGAAATCAGGGCTAGCATGCACGAGAAATCAAGGTCTTGGATAACTTCAATCAGTAAGTGGGAGTAAATGTGAACAGAGGGAAGACTTTAGTGAGAGGGATGTAGAGGTTTTTGTAAACATCAGGTTGCAGACAACCTAAGGAAGAAAAACCCTTAACACAAGATCTTCTTGAGTTCAAAGTTTAAGGACACTAAAGAAACATCATAATAATATTATAATCAAACATACATCATAATATCACCACAATAATTCATGTGAATCATTCAAATCATGAACACTTTAGTATCAAAAGCAAATAAGATGGAATAAGAAGATGATTTCTATTAACCAAGATGTCTCAAATCAAGTACATAACCAGTTCACAATAACTTCATCAAAATATTACAGTATAAGGGAGCCTAGCTCAACCATTCGAACCTACTAAAGCATTTCATCTATCTATTTATAACAAAAAAGGAGGCAACAACTGAAAGAATGAGCTGGCCTTCTTCCCATGAAAATATCTAAGAATTTATTTCATCTAACAACTTAACTAACAACTTAAGCTATAAAATGAGAAAATTTTTCTCACTGATCCAACCAATCATTGAACTGACTTGATCTCCCTTTGATGCATAACTCTTTGCTTGCCAAGCATCCTTCAGGGGCATGCAGTTGTTATCATGCTACCAGTTGTTGTCTCTGTAATCTTCCACCTCATAAGCCATTCATAAAGATTCTAGCTTGACTCTCCTTAATTCCTGGTATTTGTTGGTAGCATCATTTGGTAGCACTCTGAGTAGTGCACTTGGTAGCGCCTTTACCAAATCTCCTATGATTCTGTAGCGCAACCTCAAAAATAGGCAAGTAGAAAAGGTAGGGCTAAGCCTTCGTGTCTTATGTGCAACATTCAGTCTCTGCCAAAATTTTGGTAGCGCCATCCTAGTGTGTCTCTGTGTAGAATTCACTTTCTGCCAGAATTTTGGTAGTGCCCTCTTGTAGATCCTGACAAAATTTCAGTAGCGCCATCACAATTCGCAGCACCTTCACTTGAACATGTGCAGAATGGGTAGCAACCTTGGGTATTAGCAGTGCCATTAGTCTTAGGTGATTTGGCAGCGTTGTAGGTAGCATATTGGTGGAACATAAAAAATAAACTATTTTGTAGCACCATAGCGCTATAGATTGTCTGTGCTACTACTATTGAAGGGATTAATTCTTTGTGAAAACCCAAAATTCTAAACAGTAAGTACTAGAAACCTGTATAGGTGGCATAAGTAGTGTTTCATCAATTTTTTATCTTTGCAAAAAGGGACCATCTTCAAAAATGTAGCTCACCTTTCACTAGTTACTTCATTAACCTGACACTCCTTCTTGGAGAAGGAGGACCTCCCTTTGGCAGTGGTATGCTTCTTCACTGGAGCTATGCTCTCCTTGGCTGTTGGTTTCTCCTTTTCAATAGCAGCTTCAACCAATACCTGCAAGTTCCTTTGAGCCATTTTATATTGGAAATGTTGGAACTCTTCTTTGAGTCTTATTTTCTGAGACTAAAAGTCTTTGTTCTGCCTATAAAGGTTTTTGAGCTGCTTATGGGGAGGTTGGGCCTGTCTTGCTTCAAACCTTGGCAGGTCAAGAGTGTGGCTGTAGCCATCCATGAGTTCTTTCATATTAACTCTGTCAGACATGGCATCTACTTTCAAATGAGCCACCTCCTTCCTAGCATCCCTGAGTTGCCTGATTAGTCTTTTGAATGTATGGTGCCAGGTGGAGTAGTGATGTGAACAGTCTCAATAGTTTTTTTCATGGTTTCCTCTTCCTACTGCATAGGGATTACTTTGTCTATCTCATCAGGCTTCTTGATGCCTTTGCCTTTATCTTTCTTCTTCTGTACAGGGATTGCTTCCTTCTTCTCCATAGGCTTTCCAATGCCTTGGCCTTTATCTTTCTTCTTCTGTAGGATAGAGACTTTTGGTAGGGAATGTTCTTCAACAACCTCTTTAGGAGCTAATGCTCTTGTGAAAGGATTTATGACCTTGATGTTGGCTGTTGAAGGAGATGAGGAGAAGTCTAGCTTCTTTCCTTTATTTGTTGTAGTTTTAATAGAAGAAGGGGCTTCTTCTAACTCTGGTGGAGCAGGGGGTGAAAGATATCTCTGTGGAGAATGACAAGCCTCCTGCTCAATTCTTGTAACCTCCTTGATGACCTCTTGATCTTGAACAAGAAATATGCTCTTTCTCTTCTTTCTAGTACTTGCTTTAGCAACACTGGTAGATGGTAAAGGGCTCACTATTTACGACTGAGGAGTAGCTGCTATGTCAAACTTAAAGTGAGAAGCAATAACAAAATGTTCCCGTGAGATATCGTTCTTACCCACCTCTTCAAAAACTGACATTCTAATCAATCCAGAGTGAAAGATGTTAGTATCCACAGCCTTAGAATTAGATTGAACCCTGTCTCATATCTTGCCTATGCTCCTTAGAAAATAGTAGGGAATGTTCAATTCAATTTTTCTAGTAAAATGCAGGAGAAGCCTTATATGGTACTGGTATAGTGTATTGAACCTCCCTTCACATGTAAAGTACCTCTGAATGATCTTCAATATCCTTTCAAACTACTCAATCAGATGATTCCTTGGCACACCTTTAGTCAGATTATCATCTTGATGCTCAGACTTAAGGAAATCTTCGGCATAGGCTGCATCTGAGGCCATGGATTTAAACCATTTCTCACCTGTGATAGGGATTCTTGTAGCAACTGAAATAGACGTCTCAGATACCTCAAATTCTAGGTCCCCTACCTTGGTCTTCAGTCCATCAAAATCTAAGGCAAACTTCCTTGTTACCTCAGGATGACCTCTTTGCATATTTTGGCAGAAAGAGAGGCATCCCACTCTTTGAAAAACTTCTCTGGTTATGGGCTCTGCCTCAAAAAGATGCATGTCTACAGGCTCAATTCTAACCACCTTACCTCCCTTGTGTGAATTATTCTTCTGATGAGTCTCCATAGTTTAGGATAAGAACCTTTAGGGCTAAGGAGTGGTGATAACCATGAAGATTGAAAAGTCAAAGCTCAAGTGGATGAGGCTGCAATTTTACAAGAATTCCCCTTAAACCAAACTGGTTACTAGCTATCTAAAACTGACTGTAGAAATCCCTCCCTTGAATGTATGCAGGTATGAACATTGAGAAATGAAAGGATACCCTGTAATGGCCTTTGAAAACTGGGTTGAAATGGTCTGATTTAACTGTCATAGGAGGTAGGGTAGAAACAATGTAGTTTAAGTAGCGTCTCTAGGTAGCACACCACACATGTAGAGGATAGGATTTGTTTTGATATTGTGAGATCAGTGGTAATGGAAGGCTAATGTATCAAACTCGAAAGACAGGTAATGAGATCTACAGGTTTGAGGGAAGGGAAGAAACTGACATGATGGCATGAGGGAAAACCTCCTCCAACTATGCAGGCCCGATAACCACAATTCTTAGCACTAACTCTCCTTGAAATTGATTTGCAGAGGAAGAAAACATGGAATACATGTGGAATAGAATCAGTTTGAGGCCCTAATAAGATCTCAGGAAGGAGTCACGAGTAACTCGGCCTCTGAATCCACCTCAACATCGGATCTGGTAGTGTTGCTACCAACTAGTCGAAAGTGGTAATTTGGGCAGCGCAGCCCTTTGAGTTTTTCAAAATCCAAAACCGTTATCATAGCTCATAAATATGAGATATTAAAAGTATCTTTTAACCACCCCTGGCACTGAAAACAAGGAATATATGATATCAGCGTTGTAGTCATAAATCATGGTAGAATATGATGGACATGGAGTGCGCTATAGAACTTTCTGATGAGTTGGGAGTGCTCCATTTCAAAAAATGATTGAACAGTAAGAAAAAGGAGAGCAAGGCAAGGCTACGAGGGTATGGGTGAGGAAAATGGCATGTCAAATCAAGATTTTCGTGGGGTGAGTCGATCCTAGTGACAAGTCATGAAGGGAATCAAAGATAAGTGATGAACAAAACGGTCCTATGTCCAAAATTTGTATGAGGATCAAAACATAAGTCATGACTCAACACTTTATTTATCATGGGGGCCTAAACAAACACACTTTTAAAAGGATAAATCAAAAAATTAAAATCTAAAGGCTTAGGAAAAGATGAAAATAAGGGCTAAAGACCCAAGGAAACTTAGTGTGATAACACACTGTTTTCACACAGGTTCTTCTTCAGAGAAAATAATGCAGGATACTCGCCTACAGACCTATTAACTCTGTTAGTGAACCAAGGAAACTTATTATGGTTAGTTTGTGGAACAGTGTTTTCCTTCGGAGGTGAAAATATCATTTTACAAGTGCCATTAATAAAACAATCAGAGCGATGGTTAGAAACATTTAAATCACATAATGTGTCCACCGAGGCATAAAATCCTATCCTCTCCCAATGTTCCTTGTTAGCCGCACTGAGCATGGCGCTGAACTCATTTTCCATTAAAAAGCACCTGGAAGCACTAAGATTCTCCACCTCTCAAGCTCATCAAATCACTTTAAACAAAGACTTTGAAACTGTCTCTTCACAAGTCTTGAAACTCGAGAAGTTAATAACAAGACATGACAGTAATCTGAACAAATTCAGAGATCTTCCTGGTGAATCCCAACACTCAAAGATTAATGAGGAAACCTTAAAAATACCGAAGAAGGTGGCTCTGTGACCCAAATAAAAAAAAAACAGCTCCCACCTGACTAAACCTCTGACCCCACCTACCTCGGCCAACAAGAGGAACGATAAATTCCCTCGAGAAAGGACATGCTGGTCACTAATTCTAGGGGAAAGTAAACACCAAGACCCTCACCCATCCTTAGGCCATCACCATGAAACCTGCATCAAGAAACCAGTGTTCGTAATTCAAAATCGTCTTCCATGAAGGTTCACGCCTAGCCTGGAAAAAGTGACCAGCAGTAGGATGTGTTGAGGATATAAGTCCAAATCGATTGATCGACATATTGTTTGTTTTCTTTTGTTTAACACAATGCCAATGATGAAATGGTTTTATATCCGTGAGAGAAAGTCTGAAGGGTGTGTCAAATTTTATATTTACAGAGGATATTCTTAGAGTCTGTCCTTCGTCTGTGGTTTTGTTGTAAAAATTAAATAAAGAGAACTCCCACATGTGATGAAAATAGGAGTAAGCTAACTAGGGAGCAATCTTCCCTCTTTTCCGGCAAAAAAAGGGCCTGAATCCGACCATATTTTCAGGGGTAGCCTGAGTTTGGCATGGATTAAAGTTCCATGCATTTCAAAACCTTACCCCAAGGGTTTTGGCCCATTTTAAACCAAGCCAGATGCTTAGAAAATCGATCAGACTTCTAAATCGACAAGACATTTAAAACTGCATCGCCGGAAAAGTAACTCGGGAGGGAAGATTGCTCCCGAGTTATCCCACTCCATAAAAATAACATGTTTGAAAATGGATAGCATAGGTAGTTCTTTTCATAGAATCTAACAGAAACAGAGTCAAGTGTTATTTTTAGTATTTCAAGAAAATAAAATTTAATGAAAACAAAGTTGTACTTTTCTTAGTTGGTGAAGGAAAAAAAAGCAAACCAAAGTGAATGGGATAAACTTAAGGTATCATATTTATACTTTTAACTTTTGCGTTAGGGGATTTAGTCGGTCCATGCATGCTTTAAGCTCAAGGAGAGCAAGGACATCGAACAGAATAAGCTCAATGAGAGCAAGGACATCTAACATAATTAACTCAGCAAGGACATCGAACAGAGTCAATCAACTCATGGAATTAACTCAAGGAGTTGGGGAATCAAGCTTCAATCAACTCACATAATTAACTCAACAAGCTAGGAATTGAACTTGAGATCTATTAAAGTTTAAAATTTTTAACAGCTTGAACTAGTGTATGGAAACTAATGTAATGTTTATCTATTTAGAAATATTACATGAATTAATAAAAAATCAACCTAGATCCATTTTAACCTCGGATCTATTAAGCGTTGAGAGGGAGAAATTTTATCCCTCTCTGCACTTGATAGATACGCGGTTAAGATGGATCTAGATTGGTTAAATAAAAGTGTATGACCACATTTCACAAAGCTTTTTGTATACAATGGAAAATAGATTGACATAATCTTTACATTGGCAATGGTATAAATGTGAAATGAAATTGTAAATATTTTAATGTACAATGTTTATTGTAATTCTTCTTAATAAATTTATTAAGTTGAAATGTATTTTATTTAATAAAGTTGAGATGTTTTTTTTATTTTTATTTTTTTATACTAAGTTAGTGTCAATAAAAAATGGAAAGAAAATTATATATGTTAAGCGAATTTTAGATAGTGTTTTGTAACATTAGTTTACAAGGTGGAAAAACTTATTATAACTCAATTATTAACTTGTAGTGAGGATAGTCATTATTGGCTTCTATCCACATATGTGGGATGACTCATCCTTGTTATTCAAGGAAAACCATGTCACCTTAAATGACTTGTTGGTGGTCCATAAGGGAGGTAGACTTTCACTCATGCCAAATGTCTCTTGATCTTGGGTAGTTAACATGTTTCATTATGTCCAAGGAAAACAAGTTCTTAGCAAATTAGAAGCACTTTTAGGTCTTACTCCAAAATCAAAAGGTGGTTTCAACCTATATAGTGTTTGCAAAAAAGTCAATGTCTAATATTATCATCCTTCATGCTATAATAATGGGATCATATACTTTCAAGTAACATCTAACCTTATTCCCATAACACATTATGGGGGTGGGGGGTATTATTAGAGAAAACACATTATGTATAAAACTAAATACTATCT
>ML793520.1:305754-329124 GCA_009831015.1 Picea engelmannii
ATCCTCCTATATTAATCCTCCCCCCTTAGGAAACAATGGTCTCCATTGCATTGAATTCCCCCATCATATGAGGAAATTTCTATTGAATTTGGCTCCGGGTGAGCCACTTGCCTTGGTGCAGGAGCTGCCCTACTTTGACAACCTGATAAATTTGGATCCAATGCTAGCGAGTTCCATTGACCTGTCAGTCCACAATATGATCATTGGTTGCTTGTTCCATGCAGTCAGGGTTGAGATTGATTGGTTTCAATTGTTCTTCTATCTCTGAGGTGTCCAATAATGGTGGAAAATAAGGCCGAAGGAGGTCCACATTGAACACTGGGTGCAAGCCAAGGAAGGGGGGAAGGTTGAGCTAGAAATAATTGTCACCCACAACCTTGGTGATGGTGTAAGGTCCATAACGAAGTAGACGCATCTTCTGATGAGGCCATGTAAGGTGTTCTTTCTGCAAGTGCAACCAAACTTTGTCTCCCACCATAAACTGGTGTGGCACCCAATGTTGATCATGGCGTTGCTTGTACTTGGCATTGGACTTCTATAAAATATCTTGAACCTATTGGTGGATGTGTTGGATCCACTCAATGAACCAGGTGGCTTTTTCAACTCCAGTTGGATCATGCAATGAGTCTTCCTGGGTGTACGCAAGGGGTAGTGCAACATCCATGGGACCCAACGGTTGAAATACCAACCCCACCTGAAAGGGAATGTGGTCGGTTGAGTTATGTATGGCTCTGTTGTAGCTATGTTGAACATAGGGAAGACTCTCATCCTAAGTGCGGGGGTTCTTGGAATTATACATCCGCAGGATGTGCACGATCATCTGGTTGATGACCTAGGTTTAGCCATCTGTCTAGGGATGGAAGATAGTGGACTTGGTGAGCTTGGTGTCCAGAAGTGACCAGAGGCTCGACCAGAATGTGGAGAGGAATCGACTGTCCTAATCTAAGATAATGGTTTGTGGGATCCCAAAGTGTACCCACACTCATTCAAAGAAGAGCTTGGAAGTGGCCTTCGTTGTGATGTTCTTCTTGTAGGTGGCCATAATCACCATCTTGGAAAAGCGATCAATAACCAAAAAAACACAGTCATTTCCTCACTTGGTGGACGAAAGGCCCGACATGTATTCCATTGAAATGGATTCCTAGGGCCTATCAGGATTAGGCAGAGGAGTGTACATGGCTTGTTTCTTATTGGTCGGTTTGGCAATAACGCAGGCAGTGCAGGACTAGATATACTTGTTGACATCCTGTCAAAGTTTTGACCAATAGAAATTTTGTTGCAGCATTGTCACTATCTTTTCCATCCCGAAGTGTCATGCCACCCGACTGTAGTGGGCTTCCCAAATTAGCTTCTCTCACTCACTTGATGGAAAGTAAAGATGGACCAAATGGCACAACAACTTGTCCTGAAGATGGAAATTAGTGAAAATTATGTTTGCGCCCAACATCTGGTAGGTGTTGAAGAAGTCAGGTTCTGTCTCATTGAGGTGGGGGCATCTGGAGGTCTCATGGCTGCAAGAATATAGCATTGTGGTGAGTGTCGCAACTGGAGTTCAGCTGAGGAAATCAACGAATTAGTTGTTACTTCATGTTTTATACTTGATGTTGAGGTGGAACTGCTGCAATTATGTGGACCAATTATGATGGCGGTCATTCTGCAATTTTCCTTGTGTCTGCATGAATTGCAACAGCTTATGATCAGTGTGGATGAGTATCTCCTTCCTGAGAATGTAATGCCTCCACTGGAAATAGGATTTCACAATGGATTATATTTCTTTGTCATAAATAGGGTACTTACAGATGACATATGATAGTGTCTCACTATGAAATACCACGGGGTGGTTGTGATGAGTGATGACTGTGCCCACAACATAGTCTGAAGCATCTATCTCGATCTCAAAGGGATATTGTAGGCCAGGTAATGAAAGCACTAGGGATGAGCACAAGTGTTAATGAAAGTACTAGGGATGAGCACAAGTACATGAGTCATCAAGGAAACATTGGCATGTTTCTTTTGACTTCGAGTTTTTCGTCTAGAGGAAACATCATTGACATCAGCTCCAATAGCTTCAATTGTCTTGGAAAACCATCTGGGTAGAAAATAAATAGGTGAATTGTAGTTCACTACAATAGGTCGATCATAAGTGGGAGATTTTTTCAAGCGACAGAGGTTGTGGACAAGTTGAAACAAAGATCGATGGACTAGTCGATGTGGAGGTCGATGGTCGAGTCGAAATGGGAACAGAGTTCGAATGTCCAGTTGAATGATTGAAAAAAATGAATAGGAGAACCAATTTCTGAGAAAAACATCAAAGGGATCATCCTGCATCAATCTAGAGGAGGCAATCAACAAATTAATGCTAGAAGACTTCTCATCAAATGATACATTACATATTATAATGATTTTCCATTTGAAAGGATCAAACATTTAATATTCTTTCGACTCTTCAGAGTATCCCATCATAATGCAAGCATGAATCTTTGCATCCAACTGAAATACGATCACATGAAACATATACAAACACATGGAGGTGGCCGATTGAAGGCTTATTTCCACACCATCGTTAAACTGGATTCATGGAAGGAACAACTTGAGTCAATATGTGATTGAGCAGATAGTTTCGAAATACACCACTTCATCTTAGAAGAGAGGAGGAATATATTTAGCCTGTAAAATACATCTATCCATTTCGACTAAATTTTGATTCTTGCATTCTGAAATGCCATTCTGCTGAGGTGTGTGAGGAACCAACCACTTCCATTCAATACCAAATCAAACCAAGTATTCTTTTAAAGGTTGATTTACATAATCACCACTATTGTTTGATCTTAAGCTCTTGATGGGTCGGCCACATTGCTTTTCAGTAAGGGATCTAAACTCCTTGAACTTTTCAAAGACAAGGTTCTTATTCTTCATAAAATAAACCCATGTGAAATGAGATAAATCATCAATGAAAGTCAAAATATACCTTGCACCTACCAGTGAAGGTATATTGATGCAACATACATCTCTGTGGACCAGCTCCATTAGGCTCTTTGCTTGCCATGCTTTACTAAAGTCTAAAGGTGTCAGATGATGCTTTCCAAGAACACAACCTTTACAGAATTCTTCAGGGGGAAACACTTTAGGTAAACCAACAACCATGTTATGAGTTTCCAGTGCCTGCAGACTTCAAAAATTCAGGTGTCCGAGTCGTTCATGCCAAATTTGAATTTGCTCGTCAGTGTGAGAAACAAGAATAGTTGGTTCATTTCCAGGTCGAGTCATGTCATAGAATTTATACAAATTTTCCTTTGAGTTGAGAACCATCCAACAACAATTGACTTTACTTGCTTCAAATCGTAAACATAGAACCGATCTGGAAAAAATTCCACAATCTTACCTATTTGTGTTAACTGGGCAATAGATCAAAGAATGGAACTAAGGTTTGGCACATGATAGATGTCGACAATTTTTCCATGTTGACAGATAACATCACCCTGACCAACAACATCTAGAGAAAAATAATTAGTAACATAGATTTTCCTCTCCATAGCTTCATCCAACCACGTGAAAAAGGAGGCATCCTTAGCCATGTGATGAGTGCACCCAGAGTCGACTACCCATTCATTTTGCACATAATTAGATAGCAATGTGTGAGAAGATATAACTTGGAAGGTGAAATTATCATCGAGTGAACGTGCAGAGGACATGTTTCATTCTAGACATTTAACCTTCTCCTCTAAATTGCCTCTCTTCTTATAGTAGACTTTATCCACATTTCCAATCTTTCCACAGTACTGACATGTATTCTTGACTCCATTAGGGTGCATCTATATGTCCCTTAGGTTTCTGGTCATGGATTTCATGTCTCTGTGTAGAGGTATCAAACCATACTCTATCCCTGGGATCCGAATTTCACTTTCCCTTGAGCAAGTAGGCTTGATTTTTACCACCAATCTTTCCTTTTTCAAGCAATTTGTGTTGATCAGTAATCAAAAGGCCACATAAATCTTCAAAGGTGTAATCCTTACCATATTCCTTGTGTTATTTCCAGTTGGTGCAGAAAGTCAACATGAACACATCAAATGGTGCTCTCAAATTCATCAAGACCAGCTCGATAATTTTTCCATCCTTTTCTGATAGTTCTTTCCACTTTTTCCCAATTTCAACTAGTTATTTGACATGTGCCAAATAGTCCTCTATTCAGTTAAAATAATGAGGATCAAGAGAGATCAAATTTTTCTCCATCTGCATGACGTGGCTCTCGTCAACTCGATCAAAAAAATTCATCTTCATCTATACTTGTTGAGGGAATTCGATTCCACTAAGGTGAAATCAAATCCCGTGAAATATAGGTAGTGCTACCCCCCACAGCCTCATCCTTCTTGCCATCAATATCAAAATTTTCCTAATCATTTGTTAGATATGGAATCACAATTTTCGTATATTGTTGCGGTCCTTTACTCTTCAAGGAGGTTTCCATGTCTGGTGCTCATACCACATAATTTGATATGTTCATAACAACATGATCAATCCTCGAATCCATGTTCGATATATAGAAACAAAAACTTGTTTTAAAGGTTCCAATCAGTAAACCACCAACCCAGATTCAATCATACAATAGATCTGACTCAACATGGTTTGCAGATAATGGGCGAGGTTTTAAACCATTGGCTTTGATACCATGTCGGGGAAAGGTGTAGAACTTGTAATGAAACAAATAGACAATTCTGCAGATAATCGAAGAGGGAATAAAATTTTGAAGACAGATGTGGTGTCTAAAGACAACGTTATAGTACTTAAGCAAAGCGCACTGTGATCAGAACATCACATTGCATATTGGATATTGATATATCCATATGATATCGACTCGATCGCTTGATGATAATTACCCAAGGGGTTTGCTATTTTATAGCCTCGATATCTAACCAACTTCCACAAAATAGGGAAGATCTTTTCCAAATATAACCATTGATTGTTAGAGTTGACTCCACCAAATCCACGTTGTCAAGTTGACTCGACAAGGATGCTTGACTCGACCAACCATGCATCCAACTCGCAGTCGATTGTTGGGCTGGTTGATCCACCGCTCGACTATCTTCGACTGTTGGTTGATTATTCGACCACCAAGCATGTCGACTACTTGACCGACTAATGTAGAGATCTAGTCGATCGTCCGACCGACTATATCTAGATATAGGTCGACCACCCAAACGATAGTATCTATATGTAGGTCGACCGCCCAACTGACCGAATCCAAGAAATGTGTGATGAATCATCAATGCTTGATGTTCTAACAATTTTTTTGTCAAAATAAAAACTTAATATTAAAAAAAATGGGGTTCACAAATGTCACTCATTATCAATTTGGCATTTTTAAGGACATATTGTCAAAAAAATGACAAATTGGCCTATTAAGTGTCGATTAAAAAAAAGAATCATAAAAATAATGAATAGAAGTTAAAATCATTCCCTTCAAGTCATATTTTTACTAAAATTTGAATTCTAAATGTAGATATAAGTTATGGTCCCTAGAATTTGAACAACTGGTGAAAACATGTCCATTTTACCATGCCAAAAAAAAAGCAAAAGAGTAACCCAACTTCATGGATTCATCTAAAAAAGAAAATCCCTTGTCCAATGTCTAATGTTTCCAAAAAAAAACAATTAAAATGAACACAAGATAGATTCGATGAAGAAAACAAGAATAGCATAGATGCATCTTACCCTTGAATCGTTTAAACAATTATAGATTTACATCTAGGTTTTTCAATACTTCTGCTAAATCTAGTTAGTATCATTCCAACCCTTCTTTTGTGGATTAAATTATGGTATGAGAAACCAAAAGCTCCGATTTTTTGGTAGAAATTCTTCATCTACCATAGGTAATCATGTTACTATGAATACTTAAATTGAGTTCATATTGTGAAAATAGAATTGTGTTTCAAAACTCCAAGGATATGTTTTTTAGTAAATAAAAAGCATCTAATTACATTAAACTGGAAGGAAATTTACATAGGATTACAAAATTGGGTGACATTTTTATGATTCAAGAACATCAATGATGATGAATGCTTGATTAGGTATGCACAAAGGATGATCAACACAAAGAACAAGAAAAAAGAACTACAAATGTGGAAACATGGATAGATAAGCAACACACAATGTGCATGGAATGGTTGGTGTAGAGATACATACACACGTGAAGACAAATTTTAACACATGTAGGAGATGATAAAAGCTCAAGTGTTGGAAGTACATACACATGGCAGTGAAGTCAAACTAAGAAATAATGGATATGGACCATTGTAGAAATACTACTAAGTTTGTTGGAATGCCAAGGGATGGAGGTGAGCAACAATTTTTTTTAACAAAAAAAACCATATTTGTATCAAAATAGCACCACGACCAAACCATCCAAGATAATACAAAGTATTAGGAGGTGTGCAGACATAAATGTTGGAGAAATTCTCCAAATTTCAACACTGATTTCTACTCTATGCATTAAATTTTAAGTTCTATATCTACCACTATCTATTCAACAAGTGTACTATCATATAAACTATCCCAACAAAAAACATCTTTCTAAAAAATTTCAAATTCCAAAGACTAATAGAGGTCATGCCTTCTATGGGCTTCCAAATTATTACCAACCTTAGAAGATTGGATAGCTAAATATTGTTTATTTTCTTCAGTTGATGTTTGTTGCATTTTAACTTCCTATTTTTCCATCAAATTGGCCATCTGAAAGAGCCAACAAATAGGGAAGGGGAAGCCATTGATTAATTCCCCTCTTTAGTAGCATCTTTATTCAGTTCCATCTTTTCAATGCTTGCCTACAACATCTCCATTTTGTATGTTATTTCTTCAATCCTCTGGGTGTTGTTTTCTAAATTGATTTCAAACTGCCTATGCTGATTTTTTACTGACTCTTTCTAGAGATTGATTCCAACTGACTACCTTTGCATTGCCTAGGATTTCAATGCATTCCTCCTCTCCCAATATTTCCTCCAACTTTTCCATTTTTTAGCATATAGGGAAAAATATTCATGGTCCTCTTTAATGTGCCTCTCACACCTATGAATACCCCTAAGCAATTAAAAGTTATCACAAACAGTGCAATGTTCTAGTGGTCGTGAGAATTTACCATTTCTTCCTAACCACCTTCCTTTCAATTCATTGATTCTGATACAAGAACACCAAAATGAATACACCCACCTTCTAATTCACTATATTGATTTCCTAAATATAGGACAATTTCCATTGCATCAACCCATCTTCTTGAACATAGGGATGAGAACTATCATATGAACTCCAAAGGAATCTGAGACTCAATATCCAAATGACAAGAAGGGAAGGAATGAATGGGGCTACAACATCTATTATCCTTATTAGGACTTAATACCACATGGGAGCAATCGTCCCATCCTCACTTTAAATATAACAAATGACACCTACATAATGTATGACAGAATGAAGCAGTTCAGGCCCTTTAATAGACTCATATCCTACTTGAAAATTTCTTGCCACTTGTCCATTATGATGATGAGATTTAAACTTAGCTTAGTAAGCATTAAGTATTTCATGGAAAATGATGAAGAATAGGACTCCTCCCATTTAGTCTAAGTGATCCCGAAAGCAATTTGAATACTTCATTTGCTTACTTATTTGCTAAGGAATTGTGATGTCTCAAGACATGATAGAGTTCACTATGAGTAAAATCCTTTGCCAACCTTTGTTATATAATAACTATCCAACTTAGTGATGCGTCTTGAGGGGTTGATTGATAGTGCATATGTTGAATGATCACAGAAGAATCCCCAACCACCAATATTTGTCTTAGTCCCTTTTTCTTTAGTAGTATTAGACCTTGAAGTAATGTTAAAGCCTCTACTTGATTATTTATGGCCTCACCTAACCCCCAAGTGAAAGTAAGTTGTTTTCTTCCTCCAGGATTAAGGATGATCCCCCTCGCACTTGTCTCCCTTCCATAACCATAACAATTGGTGTCTGATCTTAAGGATGACAAGAAGGTGGGCTTTGATTGACTTATGTGCGCACAGTGAGTGCAATGCAAGCCTCACACATTCGACCACTACCTCTAGATGTCCCCATGGAAACATCATGAGCCATTTATCCTCATGGGAATTGAACCTTGGTCAGTAGTGAAAAACTCCTAATTCCTTACAGGTGGATCCTACCTTTTTTGGCAGGTGAGCAATATTTATTAACAAAGAAATATGGAAATTGGGTTGAACTTGAGTGCGAGAAAGAGACAATGGATTGGAATTGAGTAGGGATCGATAGAGAGAGATATTGTCATCATGGGGTCTCCACTTATTGAACTTGTGACATAGTGCACACGATCATGGGATATTAAAGAATACCTCTAATTTCACTAGATATTGATCATTACCTCCCAAAATCATTTTGTTGAACCCCCTTCCCAATACATCTTTCCAATAATAATAAAAACCTTATTTTTACTAGATACCCCTTTTTATTCCCCCCAATACCTATAAACCCCCTTCCCCATACCCCACATCCATCCCACCCCCCAATACCCATAATATATTGACTCTACTTTTCACAATTTTAAAACCCCCTTTATGAATGAATGTGATAAGATATTGGTCAATAAAGTAAAGCCCCTATGATTGTCATTAGGAATATAGTTATAGGAGAAATAAATTGTACCCTGAGGAGAAGGTAGAGAGGACTATTAGGAAAGTTTCCATTGAGAAGTAAGCACACATACATCGAGAACAACGAAAAGACATCATTGATTGGTTGATTTGAAAAGATAATTAGCAATTGAATGATTTAATTCTAGATGTTGAGGAGTAAGTGGGAAGCAGAGTGTTTATGGGATTGGCATGTTGTAGTCATGAGAGAAGTTTAAGAGAAGTAAAGCACTAAGTGTGTTTAATATGTAGAGAGAGTGAATAGTACATGAAGAGGTTATGGAGGACTTATGAAAGCTTAAGAGAAAATTTATCTGTAATTTGATTTTTTACCTAAATATAATGAGATGAGTAAAAGTTTGTGACACAATAGTTACAATTGTATTTATTTGTTTTATATAACTATTTAAATTGTAATAATTACTTCTACTAATTACAAACACATAAAAAAAAAACCTCAATGACAAAAAAAAAAACCAATATATAAAATATAATGCATATTATATCAACATATATCATATTCTATTTACAACTAAAAATTGATGAGCCATATTTCTTTTACTAAATTACATATCATCAAACCATTAATAAATAAGTTTTGTTTACATGATTATTATGTATAATTTTTTTTCAAAGAAAAAAATATATATATGTCAAAGACATTCTACTAACTAAAAGTCCAAAAACCACAAATACTAACTAAAAATCCAAAAACCACAAATATTGCCATAAAGCCTCTAATATTTACAAATAAAACCTATAATATCTACAAATATATATATACTACTTGAAAACTAAACTATCTTTTACATAATCTCTTTACAACCAAAATTAATGAGCCATATTTTTTTTAATCAATTACAATCAGTGACCATTAATAAATAAGTTTTATTTACATAATTAACAACCAACCAAAATTGATGAGCCATATTTTTTTTAATCAATTACAATCAATTATCATTAATAAATAAGTTTTATTTACATAATTAACAACCAAAATTGATGAGCCATATTTTTTTTAATCAATTACAATCAATAACCATTAATAAATAAGTTTTATTTTTTTTTAATCAATTACAATCAATTATCATTAATAAATAAGTTTTATTTACATAATTAACAACCAAAATTGATGAGCCATATTTTTTTAATCAATTACAATCAATAATCATTAATAAATAAGTTTTATTTACATGATTATTGAGTATAATTTTATATATTTATATATATACTATCTTCTTAAAATTTTACAATAATTAATAATATAATTAAACAATAATATTTATATAAAATAAAATTATTATAATAATATTTCATTTTAATTGCTAAAGCAAATTTAATAAACAAAATATAATATTACAATAACACAATATATTGTTGTAATGGAAACGCAATATATTTAATTTTATCTTAACCACTAAACCAAAATCAAAAAACAAAATATATTTTTGCAATACAACATAAAATATATTTTAAATATTTTAAAAAGTGGTCATTGATGTCATCCATGCGTTACCATCGTGAATGAATAGTAAGGGGCTTCATCACAATCTTACTTTAATTATACTTCATTTAACTTCTATTGTTTTTAATTGTTTATGGTTAGAAAGTTTCGAAACATAAGAAATTATAAATGTGGAATTATATTTTATATTCCATTTTCATGGGAATGAGGATATAGCTGAAAGTGTAGTTGTCGTTTTTATTATTATAATATAGTAACAATTATTTAGATTAATAAAGATCTGGTTTATTCAAATTTTCAAAGTTTAGTTAAAATAATACTGTCAAATAAAAATGAACAAAATGAATTTTCATATAATTTAGTGGAACAAATCACATCCATCATTTTTAATTATTTATTAGTTATATTTTATTTAAATTTTCTTAATTTCACTTAAAATAATAATTTCAAGGAGAAAAAACAAAAAGTTAGTTTTCATTTACGGAGTAAATCATATGGTGTAATCTCTAATTATTATATAATAGTTTATTATAAGGTAATTTAATTTAATAGTAAATATATTTTTAAAAAATGATTAAATTTATTAAATAAATTATATATATAGATGTGTTTTTTACTAAGAGGTTATAGGTTTAAATCTAGAAGAGTAAGGTATGTATAACTCCGTAAATTTTAGTACTCAAACAAGAGGATCTCTTGTCCCACAAATAAAAAGTCCCTTACACCAATTTCATATCTAACTTTACCATAACCTTAAAATTAAATGATTATTATTTTATTATTATATAAATATGTTTTAAAAAAATAATTAAATTTATTAAATAAATTTGGTTTTCAATTTTTAATTTTTTTACATCATAAAATAACAAGATATAACTAGAATAAGTAAATTCCAATTACTACATTATCATTATTATTTTACTCTTTCTAAAGATAAGCATTTTAATACGGTGTCTCCTCATTAGTAATCTTAAATCATTAGTAACTCTTATTTTTTCCTCTTTTCTTTTTAATAATTTTCCACTTTATTATGACATAGAAGTTAGTGTGAAATCAATTATTTATATTCCTCTAAATCGGTCTAAAGAATAGTTCTTTTTTAAGTTTGAGTTATATGGTTTATGGTGCTTCTTCATCTCAGTGAGGACTTGTAAATCACCATAGAAGTTGGCTCTTTTGATATATTTGGAACCATATTACATCACAAAAGATTAGAGTGAAATCATTTGTTTAAATTTTCTTACATTTTTTTTTTTTATGAGAGGGTTTTGGTTCCTATCAGGCTAAGTTTTTAAGGAATAGTTCTTTTTTAAGTTTGAGTTATATAGTTCATGGTGCTTCTTCATCCCATTGAGGACTTGTAAATCACCATAGAAGTTGGCTCTTTTGATATATTTGGAACCATATTGCATCACAAAAGATTAGAGTGAAATCATTTGTTTAAATTTTTTTAATTTTTTTTTTATGAGAGGGTTTTGGTTCCTGTCAGGCTAAGTTTTTAAGTTAATGGTTTCTTTCCCCTGATTGTTATAGGAACTTTTGTAGGTGTTTGGTTATGGCTGTTTTTTTTGCTTTAATTATTGTTACTTTAAAGTTTTTTATCTTCGTTACTTAGACTTTTATGGAGATTAGCCATTTTTTTGGCTGGTTGTATTACTAAGTGTATTTAGTTATCCCTTTTTGGAAACTGTGTGAGTTATTACTACTCTAAGTCCCTTAAATGTTGTTTTCTTGGGGATAGGATAATGGTTCATAGGTGGCTTTGTCATATTTCTTTACCTCAGTTACCTTAAATACCTTCACCTTCTTGGACTTTGGAGTGGGTTCTCGACCCTTTATCTACGTTTATTTGTCTGTAGTGGAATACAAGTGGAGCCCTATGGCACTCAGCCGATTAGATAGAATAACTGTTGAGGTTAATGATTTATTAAATGAGCTAGAAGAGGTACTCTGGCAAGTGGAAGATGTAACAAAGGAGGGTTATACGGGTGTTGTTGTGTCACACTTTCACAAGTTTGGCTTCTGTAACCTTTCAGAACCTGTTGCTCAGCCATTTTCACAGAAAGAAGACCTATCCAAAGTTCCTGGTTTATGCACCCTCCTTGGAAGCTTACTTATCTACTAGAGCTGAAACACATGAGATGTGAGGAATACCCCGTCGGTTTCTACCCAATTAAGAGTGGAAGAAAGTGTTGCATCACTGCACTCGAGTCAAAAATCAAAAGGCATTGCTACTATCTGGAAGGGACACAAACATTGGGTGGCAAAGAAAACCATTAGGAAAATGGTCATAGGCTCCGATATAGGACTGGAAGATACATGTTGGATGGCATTATGTGGTATTGTAGGCAGATTTGCATACAACAATTTGAATGCGAAGAAGTTATCTGTTTGGTTAGAATGAGTTTGGCTTCCAGTCTTAGGATATATCCCGGAGACCTTTTTCTTGTCAAAAGGTTGGTCAGGCTTTCTCTGCAATTGTCCTGAAGATGTGACTACTCTATTAGATGGTGTTTGGGTAAATGGGAAGAATAGCCTCATGATAAAACACTGTAGGATAGTGTTTAACCCTGAAACGAAGTATTTCTTATTAAGGCACCTCTGGGTTTTGTTACCGGGACTCCCACTGTTTTTGTGGAATGAAGGAGCACTTACGGAAATTGGAAACTCACTTGGAAAATTTGTAATGGTTGATAGAGGTGTCCTCACTGCACCTGCTAGGAAAGTTGGTAGAGTACTGGTTGAGCTTGATATTCACCAGGGTTTGTCGGAAACTTTAGATATTGAGTGGCACAAAAACCACATTCTCCATAAATTAGATTATCTCGGCATTCTGTTTTGGTGTAGCATTTGCAGAAGTACCTCACATCGCTGAAGGGATTGCAAAGGTGGTGTAAATGAAGATTTACTACAGGAAGAGACCGAACCTGACTATCGCATGCCGGACTTATCTATGGAGACGAAGTTTTATGGTCCGAGTGCGACACAAGCAGATAGGTCTGATAATTTTCTCGTGGACAACAGCGGCTCTGTCTCGGGTAAGCTTCTTTCTTTCTGCCCATGTTTTTATAATTCATTGACTGTGTGGGAAATATATTTTATTAATTCTTCAGAGTGGTTGAAGGAGATGACTTCAAAGTTTGTCCCTCTGCCCTCGTTTGTAAAGGGAAACTTAGGAAGTCTTGATACCCCCATTGGAAATCTGGAACCTTCTATTATACCTCTTCCTTGTGGTTCGAGATTGGATACTATGCCTTCTACTGGTAGACAGACCTTTACAAATGAAAAGGTTCCTAGCCGTAGTCCTTCTCTTGAACCTTCTCTTCAGTCTGGAGATAACTGTTTACCGTAGTCGAGTCTTGGGGGGATGAGTCATTCAATAGATCCACCTGGCTTTAGAGAACCTAATGAAGGAGATTCCACTCTGTCTGCGGTACTTGATTCTCTTATCCCCTTTATCCGAGATAAGGAATCCACTCTGCCTTTACCTGTGTTTCTTGGGAAGTCAAATTTTAAGAGTGATTATGGGAGTGGGGAAGCAGGTTTTTCGAAGTCAACGGCTGTAAAGGTAGGAAAAGAGTATGCTTGGTCATGGGTACTAGGCATTGAAATCTCCCCGATAAAAACAAGAAGTGCCCATAAAAAATCGACACTTGTCTCAAATGATCCCCTTGTTCCTCATACATCCACCGAAGGTGGGGCCCTTAGAGTGATGAAGGCCCGCGCTCGATCGAAGTAATGTTACTTCTTTCTCTAAATCTAAAGGGGACTGGGGGCGCCCTGAAGACTGCCTCGATTAGAAGTACTTTGGAAAAGACTCGTCCAATTTTTTTTTTTTAAGGAGACTTTGGTACATTCGGAAAAGGCCCATTCCTTTTTTCACTCCCTCAGACCAAGTTGGTTAAGTTGTGCAGTTAACTCTGTTGGCACCTCTGGTGGATTATTGGTCTCTTGGGACCCCAATTATTTTGATTTGGTTCCTTTTCTCACTTGTGGTGGAAACTTTTTGACAGGATATTGCTTAGAAAGTAGAAGACAATTGAATTTACTTAATGTCTACTGGCCTTGCTTGGAGCGCAAACAGTTTTGGGAGAAACTGGAGTTATCTGGACTTCTAAATCTAAAAGGTTTTATTTTAGTAGGTGATCTTAATCTGACTCTTTCTACAAGTGAAATATGGGGTGGATCGACTTTATTGGGACCGTTGGAAAAAAAAATTAATTCCTTTTTTCTAAAGAACAAGTTGGTCGACATCATGCTGAGGAAATTAGAACTTACCTAGCGAAACGGTCGTTCAGGAAATGATTACATTGCCAAAAGTCTTGACATAACCCTCATTTATGAAGATCTTGTTGAATCGGTCGGCATTTATAGAGCCTAGGTAGAATACCCCTATGTTTCTGACCATGCATCGATTCTCCTTCAATTGGATATTTCTCCTTTATATAAGGCTTACCCGTTTAAGTTCAACCCTTTGTGGACAAAAGAAAGTGATTTCATATTGATGTTGCAAGATGTAGAAATTTTAATAACAAATAACTATTGTTTGGATTCTCCTGATCTAACAATTATTTGTCGCTTGTTAAATACAGAATCGCTTCTACTAATATTCTTGCGGAATTTAAACCATGATCGCCAATGCAATATCAAGAAAAAGAATCAATCAAACATAACACAGATGTTTTATTGGGAAAGCGTAAAGCTAAAAACCCCACTATCATATATTATGTATATCATGGATCATGAAACAATCTCATACAAAACTCTAATCCAAGAGATCTCAGTACAATACATTCCTCTCACATTGTCATGCAAAATCAACAAATACATGTGTCAATTCTCTACCTCCAGACAGCTTGCCTCCTCTGCACAATCCCTGCAATGAACAAAAAAAAAATCCCTAGGTTGCACATGCTAATGGGCATATCCACTGTGTGTGTGATTGCATGAGTGCACACAACTCAAATCACAACTAATAGCCAACCTGTCCCTTTCACCTGTTATCTCAACTGGGTCTCCACTGGATCTGACATGCATGTAGTTAACAGTGGTAAATCTTTAGTTGCATGTGAGATCACTGATTGGAATTAATTAATAATTAATTCACTGAACTCTCACTAGTGCGAGTTTAGTTACAACTAATACAACTGAGCTTAACTCACTTAACTGAGTTAAACTACTTTACAACTCACATAACTACACTTATAACTCTGTTACAACTTCAAGTCACTTCCATGTCCCACCAGTCAACCTTTAAACTCTAATTTCCTATAGCTAACTGATTTGTCATTTCAGTTAACTATTTCAAGTAATTATGAGATAATAGATTAATATTTATTGTCCAATTTATTTAAGGGAAAAATAGATTAGACACACATTTCTTGTTGACTTTTCAACACTCCCTCTCAACAAGAAAGGGATTATCCTTCACCCCGATCCTGTCTCTATGGTATTCGAATTTGATCCTGGTGAGCACCTTCATCAAAATGTCTGCATCCTGATATTTCGTAGGAATTTACTGAAGCAACATGATCTTCCACTGCACACAATCTGTGAGATGATGATATTGGATATCTATATGCTTAATCTATCATGAAACACAGGATTAATCAAGAATTTAATGCAACTCTAATTATCACAATAAATCACTGTCGGATCTAAATGAGAACCAAACAAACCAACCAAGATCTTTCTCATCCAGATAGCCTCACGTGCAACTTGACTCACTGCCATGTATTTCACTTCCACTGAACTGAGTGCCACAGATCTTTGTTTCTTGCTGTACCAAGAAACAACTATATATCTAATACTAAAGATCCCCCCTGATGTGCTCTTTATGTCCGTTGGGCTGCCCACCCAATCTGCATCCATGAAGCCATGCAAATTCACCTCATCCGTCTGTCTGTACCATAAGCCATACTCAGATGTTCCCCTCAGGTATCTCAGGACATGATTACCGGCCTTCCAAAATAACTTGGTAGGCTTAACCATCTCTTGACCCAGCTGGTTAACCGCATAGAAAATCTCTGGTCTCATGTTCACTAAATAGATTAGCGAACCCACTAACTGTCGATAGAAAGTAGCATCCACTACCTCTCCAGAAGTAGCATCCTCTTTCCTCTAGTTTACTGGAAGAGGAGTGTCCATGGGTTTGCAACCCTCCATATGAAACTTACCCAGTATCTCCCTTGCATACTTGCCTTGAGACACAAAATGTTCACCATCTCGCTGCCATATTTCCAAACCAAGGAAATAATGAAGAAGGCCCAAATCCTTCATCTCGAACTCCTTTGCAAGGTCCTCCTTGCATGAGTGTATCAACTTCCAATCACCAGTTAGTATTAAATCATCAACATAAAGAACAATGATTAAAAGCTTACCCTCCACCACAATTTGATATAGGTTTGCATCCACTTCACTTTTGGTGAAGCCCAGTCCAGTGAAATAGTTGTCTATCGACCGAGTGTACCAAGCACGGGGTGCTTTCTTCAGCCCATACATCACTCTCTTGAGTCTGCACACATGTGACTCCCTGTCAAAGGTCTCAAAACCTTTTGGATGCTCAATGTACACTTCTTCCTCAATGATCCCATTGAGAAACACAGTTTTTACATCCATCTGATGAATGCGCCAGCCCATCTGCGTTGAGAGTGCAAAGATGGATCTTATAGAAGAGTACCTTACGACAGGTGCAAAGTTATCATCATAATCTATCCCCTCGATATGTGAGAAGCCCCAGGCCACAAACCTGGCCTTGTATTTCTCAACACTCCCATCAGCAGCTTGCTTTACCTTGTAGATCCATCTCGAACCTACCATTGATTTTTCAATCGGTCTTGGGACAATTTCCCATGCATTGTTTTTTACAATGGAGTCATATTCCTCCACCATAACATCAACCCAACTGGGATCCTACACTGCTTCCTGAAAGGAAGATGGTTTAATCACAATACATTTGCTCATGAGAGCCATGTATCTAGTAAATCGATCAGGAGATTTTCTTTGTCTGCACTGTGAAGTAGGGGCTCCTACATTCTGTGCAGCATCTAGTCTCAATCTATCAACTTTTGTAGTGTACTTTCTGCCATTTTTTATGGATGGCTCTTCTTGAGTGGCTTCCTCCACTCCATGAACCTCCTTATGTGGTTGATCCACATCTTGAGAATCATCTTTGGGAACCAACAGTTCCTCCTCTGCATGCAAGTCTAGCTCCCTCTCAAGTGACAACCACATGGCTTTCCCCTCATCGAATTTTATATCCCATCGCATAAAATTCATCTTACTGTTAGGAAAATACACACGATAACTATGGGGTGTTTCTGTGTACCCCACAAATATCCCAACTTCAGTAGTCGGTTCCAGCTTCTTCCTAGCATCCTTGGTCACATGCACATAAACAGATGAGCTAAAAATATTACAATGTGAAACATCAGGTTTCTTACTAGTGAAAGCTTCTTCAGGTGTACTCATGCCAAGTACTCTATGAGGACAACAGTTTTGCACATAAACCACAGTATTGCATGCTTCTGCCCACAAATGCATTGGTAGGCCTTGATTATTCAACATCGCTCGTGCTGCACCCACGATCGTTCTGTTCTTCCTCTCCATGACCCCATTTTGTTGTGGGTTATGAGGCGCTATGAGTTCTCTTATAATTCCTTCTTTGTTGCAGAAGTCTTTGAATTCGTTAGAGATGTAATCTCCACCATTATCACTTCTTAGAGCCTTCACTTGCTTCCCCGAATCTTTCTCTACCAATGCTTTAAACTCACAGAACTTTGAGAATATTTGATCCTTCTTCTGCATGAAGAAGATCCAGCATTTACGAGAAAATTCATCAACAAAAATAACATAATACCTGTGTTTTGTTGTTGAAGAAACCGAGAATGGTCTACACACGTCTTTGTGAATTCTCTCCAGGATCACCGAAGCACGATTCTCCTTTTCATGAAAGGTGGACTTTACATACTTCCCCATGGTGCAACCCTTGCATTGATCTAACTGAGCAAGTGTTCCCATTGGAAGTCCAGTAGATATTTTATGCATGATCTTCAAGGCTCCATGATGGAGATGGCCCAATCTCCTGTGCCATAATTCCTCTCGTCTCGGCTCACCACTTTTTCTTCCTTGCCCATCATGGAAGCGCAACCATCTACCTCCAACATGTAGAGATTCTTAACTTAAATCCATATCTTCTTGACTTGACCCATTTCTTTATGTCACAGGAAAGATTTTCCCTCGCTGAAAACAACGTCATAGCCTCTGTCCTCCAACATTGCGACTGAGACCAGGTTTTTCTTCAGACTTGGAACATGCATAACATTTTTCAATTGAAATGGTTTACCTGACTCCCTCTAAAAGGTAATGGTACCAATGCCAGTCACATTGTATCGTCCATCGTCGCCCATCTCTATATGCATTATGAGATCTTTCTCCTCCAAGTCACAGAAAGACTCTCTATCTCTCGTCATGTGGAAGGAAGCGCCACTATCCAAATACCACACCGATCTCGATGCACTTGATGCCATGCATGCAATCAAAGAGAAGTCAAGTTCAAATTGCGAGGCAAGGGCCTCACCAGTTGCAGCTCTAGCAACCTTATTGTTCTTCCTCTTCTGCGAACAGTTAGTAGCGAGATTCCCATGTTCGTGACAGTGAAAACACTTCACTTTGGACAAATCCAGCTTTTTGACTTTAGGCTCGGATTTTGAATGGAATTTCTTCCCCTTTCTTCTCCTTGCCTTGGCAGCCAAAGCACAATCCTCTTCATCATCACGCTTTGATGAAGATCCATCTCGGGTGTTCCGCCTGAACTCCTCCTGCACTAGATTCGACCATAGTCATTCCTAATCTGGCAATTTTTCCCTTCCATTGATAGAGTCTTGATAACTGTGCCAACTCTTGGGAAGTCCTAGGAGCACCAAGCTCACCAAATCATCATCAGCGACTGTTATTCCCACACTCCCCAGCTCATCCCAACTTTGGACAAACTTTGTGAGATATTTTGGAATGGAGTCACCCTTCTCCATCTTGATCTTCCTGAGTTTTTCTTTGAGTGCCAATTTCCTGTGGTCGTTTTTTTTTTGGAACATATCCGTCAAAACCTTCCACATGCATGTGGTGTGGCTTTCCCATGAAGACTTGACACAATGTGGTCTTGTACTCCCTCCAACAGAATCCTCCTCGCCTTTGCCACTTTCTTTTGTCATGCATCAAGATTTGCAGTGTCTATAGCAACTGGCTTAGGAACATCTTTGTCAATGAAATCCTTCAATCCATTGTCTTCAAGTACTGCCTCCATCCTGTCCTTCCAAGCAATGTAGTTCGAGCTTCCCTCGAGTACATACTCCAACCTCAAGCCATTGAAATCCATTTTGATCTTGAATCAAATATAGCACCAAGAAAGGTCTTTCTGCAAATTCAAATTCTATCCAATCACAAACTCAGCTTCTTCAATCCCTCTTTCTCGCGTCATGTTCCAGTCTCACACTAAACCCACGCGATCACTTTTTCGCGACTTACCAATGTTTCCGCACCTCCCAAGTTACTTGATTGCGGGATTTCTGCACTGTAATGCACAGTGGACTACAGAAAGTACGCACCTCCCGAGTTGCTAGGGTGCAGAAATCTTCATGGATTTCCGCATTGTAATTCATAGTAGCCTACGGAAATGCACAGTATTTTCTATGCATGAAACAATGAGTAGTACGCCACTGCACCTTGCTATAGGAGGGACCTGCGGAAATTTTGAAATTTACGCACTTCACTTTCGTGGCTCTGATACCATATAGAAATTTCAATAACAATTAAGTATTGCCCGGATTCTCCTGATCTAACAATTATTTGTCGCTTGTTAAATACAGAATCGCTTCTACTAATATTCTTGTGGAATTTAAACCACGATCGCCAATTCAATATCAAGAAAAAGAATCAATCAAACATAACATAGATGTTTTATTGGGAAAGCGTAAAGCTAAAAACCCCACTATCATATATTATGTATATCATGGATCATGAAAAAATCTCATACAAAACTCTAATCCAAGAGCTCTCAGTACAATACAATCGTCTCACACTGTCATGCAAAATCAGCAAATACATGTGCCAATTCTCTACCTCCAAACAACCTGCCTCCTCTGCACAATCCCTACAATGAACAAAGAAAATAAAATTCCTTAGGCTGCACATGTTCATGGACATATCCAATGTGTGTGTGATTGCATGAGTGCACACAACTCAAATCACAATTGATAGCCAACCTGTCCCTTTCACCTGTTATCTCAACTGGGTCTCCATTGGATCTGACATGCATGTAGTTAACAGTGGTAAATCTTCAGTTGCATGCGAAATCACTGATTGTGAATTAATTAATAATTAATTCACTGAACTCTCACTAGTGCAAGTTTAGTTACAACTAGTACAATTGAGCTTAACACACTTAATTGAGTTAAACTCCTTTACAACTCACATAACTACACTTATAACTCTGCTACAACTTCAAGTCACTTCCATGTCCCACCAGTCAACCTTTAAACTTGAATTTCCTATCTCTGACTGATTTTCCATTTAAGTTAACTATTTCAAGTAATTATGAGATAATAGATTAATATTTATTATCCAATTTATTTAAGGGAAAAATAAATTAGACACATATTTCTTGTTGACTTTTCAACACAAGACTTATGGAAGGATCCAAAGTACATGTTAGAGACCCGGAAACAAAAACGCCTAGTATGGAAACTAAAGGCCCTGAAAGTTATTACAAAAAGGTGGAAAAAGGAACAAAAGAAGCTAAAGACTGCTAGACTAGATAGCCTGGAACAAGATATTTCCTACATAACCCAGCATTTGGCGGAGGGATTATGTAATTCTATGATAGATGTGCCTTTACCTGACTTGGAAGTAGAAAGAAATCTATTACTTAAAGAAACAGAGGAGCTTTGGCACCAGCATAGTCATGCGACATGGATGAAGAGTGGTGACCTAAATACTAAATTCTTTCACAACTATGCTAGCTACAGAAGGAACAGTAAATTTGATTGGGAAATTAAAGGTGATGCAATGGAGGTTTACAGAGGTCAGGAAAACATAAAAGTTGTGATGTAGACACATTTCAAAGATTTTTATAAACTACAGAATGGGGTCTCGACTACTGAATAAGTAAGGGTGGTTTCATTATATCACAGATTGGTGGATGACACAGAAGCTGAGGACCTATATAAGCCTGTTGAAAAAGAGGAAATAAAAAAGGTACTCAATTTTTTTTAAGTTGACAAGAGTCCTGGCCCTAACGACTGGACTGTGGAATTTTTCAAGCATTTTTTTGATATTGTCGAGGATGATCTACTAGATATGGTGGAAGAATCTAGATTAAAAGGATTCATTCCTGGGGCGTTGAACTCAACGTTCATTACTCGGATTCCCAAAGTAAACAAGCCTAAACAGTTTGGCGATTTTTGACTGATCTCGCTTTGTAATCTAAGTTACAAAATTATCTCAAAGATAATAGCGAATAGGATTAAGCCCATACTGTCGAGATCACTCTCAGAGGAGTAGTTGGGCTTCCTCCAAGGGAGACAGATCCAGGATGCCATTGGCACTGTGCATGAATGTATTCATAGTATTAATAAGAAAAACTCCAAGTCACTGGTGTTAAAATTGGACCTACAAAAAGCATATGATAGTATAAATTGAGATTTGTTGCGCATGATTCTTCTACAGATTGGTCTTGGACAAAATATGACAAATTGGATTATGGGATGTCTAGTTTCTACTACATATTTAGCACTGGTAAATGGGGAGGCTTTTGATTTCTTTAAAAGTGGTCGAGGTATTAGGCAAGGCTGCCCATTATCGCCTCTCTTATTTATTCTCGTTATGGAAATTTTGAGTCTACTTTTGAAAGACAGTCAAAATGTAGGTTTATTGTCTGGCATAAAAGTATCAAAATCCATAAAGATATTGCACATACTTTTTGTTGATGATGTGGTCATTATAACTAATGCTAATATGCAGGAATGGTGGGAAATCAATGTTCATTACTCTGATTCCCAAAGTAAACAAGTCTAAATAGTTTGGTGATTTTCGACTGATCTCGCTTTGTAATCTAAGTTACAAAATTATCTCAAAGATAATAGCAGATAGGATTAAGCCCATATTGTCGAGATTACTCTCAGAGGAGTAGTTGGGTTTCCTCCAAGGGAGACAGATCCAGAACGCCATTGGCACTGTGCATGAATGTATTCATAGTATTAATAAAAAAAACTTTAAGTCACTAGTGTTAAAATTGGACCTGCAAAAAGCATATAATAGTATAAATTGGGATTTGTTGCGCATGATTCTTCTACAGATTGGTCTTGGACAAAATATGAAAAATTGGATTATGGGATGTGTAGTTTCTACTACATATTCAGTACTGGTAAATGGGGAGGCTTCTGATTTATTTAAAAGTGGTTGAGGTATTAGGCAAGGTTGCCCATTATCGCCTCTCTTATTTGTTCTTGTTATGGAAATTTTGAGTCTACTTTTGAAAGATAGTCAAAATGCAGGTTTATTGTCTGGCATAAAAGTATCAAAATCCATAAAGATCTTGCACATACTTTTTCTTGATGATGTGGTCATTATAACTAATGCTAATATGCAAGAATGGTGGGAAATCGACAAGATCTTGAAATGTTTCTGCATGTCTTCGGGATTAGCTATCAATGCATCAAAATCTACTTTTCATATAGCTAGACTTACAGATTTGGAGTTGTTACCTTTTAAGTCGATCTTCCCTTACTCCTTCTTGGATTTGGATCAGGGTTTTAAATATTTGGGTTTTTATATTAAATGTGGTCTCCAGCGCAGTGAAGATTGGGGTTGGTTAATTAAGAAAGTTGAAAAGAGGATTAGTAATTGGTGTTACAGGTGGATTTCCATTGGAGGTCATTTTACACTGCTGAAAGTTGTATTGGAGAGACAACCAATTTATTGGTTATCTCTTGTGATTATCCTGTATTCCTAGGAGATGACTCGACATCAAAAATCTTGGGACGTGGAAGGGTTAAGTTGCTGCTAAACGATGGAAGGATTAGAACTCTCCCTGGGGTTCTCATGTAAGTTTTAAACCTGTGAAGTAAAGCAATGCATATAGATTCTTAAGCAATACAGAAATTAATCAATGGCTCATACACAAAGTACACAGAGATTTTATACCGAAAACCCTCAACCGGGAAAACCTTTCTTATTTTCATTATA
>ML793520.1:346514-359339 GCA_009831015.1 Picea engelmannii
TTCAGCATCTTTCCTTATAATTTTTTATATAATGATAATTTTTTTCCATTTTATTTTATTAATGTGATGTATTTTTTGTAGATCTCATCTTGTTGAGCCACAAAAGCATTTAATTTCTTTTTTATAATTATAAAACACTTAGTTTATTTTTGTAGAATCATATTATGGACTTTGTGATATCCTAACACAAACACATATTGGAAAGTAGGTTTAATGGTGTTTATTTAATGGATAATTAAAGCAATCTAACTCATTGGGATGGAGTGTTATCCTCCTCCTTACAATAAAATCTGGCACCCCCACATGATGTAAAGTATCAAGTATCAAGGGGCTAGTCTTGTGTAACTTAGGAAGGCTACCCACAGTCATCTCAGTAGATTTTCTTCCCTCTTTAGGTTGGGGCTTCTCCAACTCAAGGGGGATTCCCTAAATATAAGTAATTAACCTAAGGAAAATAAGTAGTTGTAGTGAAATGGAAACTAAATGGAATTGGAAAAAGGAAAGGAAGAAGAAGGGGGTGGGGGAGAAAATGGGATGATATGTGATTAGCGCCTACCAATCCATAGGCTAATGGAGTCATGAAATATTGCATAAAAGAACTAGTGTAACTTAGGAAGGCTACCCACAGTCATCTCAGTATATTTTCTTCCCTCTTTAGGTTGGCTCTTCTACAACTCAAGGGGGGCTTCCCTAAATATAAGATTGTTAAGGCATGGAGTGGAGGCTCAAGATGATTTTGTGGAGAGTTAACCTAAGGAAAATAAGTAGTTGTAGTGAAATGGAAACTAAATGGAATTGGAAAAAAGAAATGGGAATGAAAGGAAAGGAAGAAAAGGGGGTTGGGGGAGAAAATGGGATGATATGTGATTAGTGCCTACCAATCTATGGGCTAATGGAGTCATGAAATATTGCATAAAGGAACTAGTGTGTCACAATTCAACTACTTTGTATGGCTATATGGTAAAAAGGGCTAGTTTTCCATGTTCAACCTTTGGGATGAAAGAACTTCTTGATACATTCATCATTCATATGTATACTTAAGGTAAAACGAACTAATTTGATGCAATTGAACCTTAAGTATATGCTGGAAATTAATGTTTGAAAACTTAATCTTGGAGAACTAGGGGTGCTACTCATCAAAGAAATTTGAAGGTGTTGTCATATTAGGCTGAATTATAATTACATTTCAGCAATTAGTTTATTAGATGAAAGAAATAAAACATAATTATAATAGCAAGGAAAGCAAGAGGGAAAATCTCTTCATGTTGTTCGACTCCTAAATGAAAAATATTTTATTGAAAGGCCTTCAAATTAAAATGATAGCAAGAGGTTTTCTACATATAATTAACAACAAAATTGAAGAAAATGTCCATAAACATACAACACAATATATGAATACCTCACTTCTTCATTAGTCTTCAAGAATTCGATATACAAGGGAGTTCCACACCAATCATATCCAAGGTCTACAATCTCATATCACTTCTCTCTTTCATAATCCTCATATTGTCAAATTACCCCATTACAAATGAAATGGAGAGAAACTCCTTTTTATATAGAGTGAGTTAAATATTTCATACAATAAAATATATTATCTTTCTAACTAACTCCATGACAAGTCAAAATTATATTATGATAATGAAGTAGTTAGATCTATCCATAATCCATGTTTGATCATGTTAAAACATGTGGAAAATAGCCTCTATAAGGAAATTCACCCTCATCCAAAAAAAGTAAGAGTGTGTCCCAAATAATGCTCATGAAGGGATGCACCACCAAAAATAGGCATCAAACCAAGTCAAATACCAAGTGTCCACATGGAATGCGCCCTCACATGCATTCAACCACTCCACATGTGTGAATTCCAAGGAAACCAACTCCATGAATGAATGTGCAAGATGTCAAGTGGATGGAGTGGTCCACAAGAAAGTCTTGGTCAATCCTCCAACAAACTTTCTCAAAATAGAAAGATTCCTCATGGGTTCTTTCCCCAATGTGCAACCACCTCAATAAATAAATAAATAATCTCTAAAGTAGTTACAACTCCTCAAGACTTGATTCCTCATGGGTTCTTTCCCCAATGTGCAACCACCTCAATAAATAAATAAATAATCTCTAAAGTAGTTACAACTCCTCAAGACTTGTGCAAGGAAATAGTCAACAAAAATAAGTTAATTAATCTCCAACCAACTCCATGGATGAATGTGCAAGATGAAGTAGTCAAACCCCAAAATAGTAAGTGGGCGAACTCCAACAAAACAAATCCAAGGAGATAAGGGAGAATTAGGGCTTTGGCCATGAAATAAATAAGTATAGACCCCAAGAATAGAAAGAAGTGTCTCCACAACCCTAAGGATGTGCCCAAATATAGTAAGATGGCCATGTAAATGCATGTAATGTGCCACCTTCCCACTTCAAGTGTGAAAGGAAGCCAATAAAGTAGGGTGCCCAAGCTATCAACCTTAATTTGGATAAATTAGATTAATTTAACCATTGAATAGTTAAGTCAACATCAACATGTATTCATTAAGGTTAATGATCAATTATAACCTTAGTCCTCCTCCCAATTAGTCACCAACAAATTAAATCACTATGAACATGTGTGCCAATAAGGAGTGCACTTTAATAAAGTGTTGTACCATATAAATAAAATATGTTCTCCCTAGAAAAACCCCTCCATGATAGCAGCAAAACATAAGGTTCAACCTAAAGTGCACCACCACCAAGGGATTATTACAATAAAATGACACTCTAACCTTAGGAAAATGTTAGATCCCTATCAAATCATAATATAATACCCTCTCTCTAACTCAAAGTTAACAAATATCATATCAATGAGGGTACTAACATCATGAAACACATTCCCCTCTAGGTGATGTCTATCAAATGTGACATTATAAAGTTAAATCACCTAGGAAAATCCCACAAAGGAAACATTAATCATCCCATCATAGCAACACCATAAGAGATGGGACAAAAAAAAAAGGCTAACCCATCTAACCATCAAGTGTGTTAAGTCAATCTCAACATGTATGCACAAAGGTTAATGCTCAAATATAACCTTAGTCCTACTCCCAATTAATCGCCAACAAATTAAATCACCATGATCATGTGTGCCCATGAGGAATGCACTTTCATAAAGTGTTGTATCATGTAAATAAAATATGTTCTCCCTAGCAAAACCCCTTCATGGTAACAAAAAAACATAAGGTCTGACCTAAAGTGCACCATCGCCAAGGGATATTACATCAAATCACCCTCTAACCTTGGGAAAGTGTTAGATCACCATCAAATCAAAATGTAATACCCCCTCTCTAACTCAAACTTAGGAAATATCATATCAATGAGGGTACTAACATCATGAAACACATTCCCCTCTAGGTGATATTTAGCAAATGTGACATTATAAAGTTAAATCACCCAGGAAAATCCCACAAAGGAAACATGAATCATCTCATCATAACAACATCTTAAGAGAAGAGACATAATAAAAAGACTAACCCATCCAACCATCAAGTGTGTTCCCCATCACACATCCAACATATAAAAACCATGTAGAATGTGTCATCAAATAATACCACATAATCATGCAAAAGTCACTTGGAAACTTCAACAACCATGAAACATTTATATCCTAACCATCATCATCTAATCCCTTTGGGGGATAGAACCATCCTCTACATCCAAGATAAACATATATGTCAAACCACCATAATGAGATAATATGCTCCACATCCAACAAAAGTGCAACCAAGGGGTGATTAACAAAGAAAAAACATGTGTAAAGACCACCAAGTAGCGAGCACATGTGAAAATACCACCAAGAAACAAACACAATCACCATCCAACCAGAAGCGAAACTCCCCCAATCGAAGATCTCCATCAAGTGATCAATTGCAATGAAGAGAAGGGTCTCCATGAAGATGTATCTCCCCAAGTTGGTCCAATGCTCCAAGAGAACCAACAACAAATCTCCATCAATATGATGAAAATCATAAGATGGAACCCCATACACTGATAAGTTGTAACACTCCCCACCCAGGTCCTATCCTCAGAATGATGGGAAATGTTTGATGGTTTTCCTCGGGATAAATTACCTAGAAAATAGTGTAAAACAATCTAAGATGCACAATATAAAATGAAGAACTTGATAACTTTCTATTTTGATAGTCATATTTGTTGAGTATGTGTTATATTCTTTGCACGACTAGAGCTAATGTCCTCATTGTGTCAGGTGTGCAAGGGGGTGGGATTTTGGGTGCAGCCCCCCCAAAAAAAATTTAGTGTTTTTTGCGTTTGGTTTTAGTGTTTTTTCGTCACATGGTTTTTTTCGATGGTTTTCTAATTCCGGTTAAGGAATTAGGGTTGTTGACTAATCCAAGTAAATGGATTAGGGGTTTTGGATGTCGTGGGATCCTATATATGTATTGTATTGTAAACAATGAAGATACAATGAATATAATATTAGAGGTACAACTCTAAACAAGTTGTTGGTTTTCCTGGTTTGGGTTTCCAGGGTAAAATCTCTATGTAATGTGTGTGTATGTGTGTGCGTGCATGCGCACGCGCCATTGTATTTTTTCTGTTTTTATTAAGAATACATTTGTAATAATTTATTGTACAAGGTTAAAATCTACAATATTAATGTAGAACATGAAAATATCATCTTAATCATGGAATGCATCTAGCACACATCTAGCTTACATATGCACAATTATTTTAGGAACACAATGAACATTGATAATTTTATTCCTTATTAATATGACCATCAATACAAAATTTTATCTTAGAACCATCCAATGAAGCAAGTAACATAAATGATACTTGGTATGCAAACATATGTGTAATGCTTTTAGATTGCATTGATGTAAGCATAGCTCATTTCAATCTGTTATGCTCTTTGTTGTTTTAATACTGAATTTTTGTTTTTATTTTTGAAATCTCAGTGTATATTAACATAAGATATGGTACAAACATAATATATAAATGACCCTGAGTACACCTAAAATATAAAGGAAAAACATTTAGGTCGTATTATGCCTCAAATGAACAACCTCTTGCATCTTTCCATGGGAGATTGCTTTTAACCCTTAGTTGCACACCTAATTCTATAAAAATCTACCCTATCCTTGGGGTTGTTGGTTGGTTTTCCTTCGTCTTCTTAGTTCTCTCTTTTGAGAAGTGTCAATATGACCAAAGAAGCTTCAATTCCCTCCATTTGTAACAACCCTAGTTGAACAAATGTGAAGGATTATTAAGTAAAAATTAATTAGGGGATTAATCGTCTTAATATGATATTAATTAAACAGGATAGGTATGATAAAACTAATTAAATAATTATTGATTAATTAATGGTGGCAATTTGATTAATTAATTGATTAATTAAACTACCTATTACATTTAAAAAAAACATGAGTATTAAATTTAATAAATTAATAAGTTATATAGTTGAATTGAAAGGTTACGTACACAACAAGGGGATAAGTTATTAATTGCGGAAGGATAAGATATTAAAGAAAGGGGATAAGGGGCATTAACAGGAAGGGATAAGAGGTAATAAATGGGTTAGGTAGGGAGTAAAGGAGGGAGAGTCGGTGAAGGAGGGATAAGGAAGGGAAGGAGGTGGACGGGAAGATTCGATGGGGGGTTGGGGATGAATTTTGGGAGCTCTGGATTTTATCAGTGCATCGGGGTTGCTGGGGGTTTTGGGCACAGGGGCCAGGATATCCGTTGATATCCTGGAGCTAGGGAGTTACCTAGTTGGCAGGGAGGAACTAGGTTTTGGGCAGTGTTTTGCAGAAGCGGTCAAGGGAGAAATTGTTTTTAATCAGTTATAAAAAAAAAAATTATGTGTTGATAAATTTATAAATGCTTAGGTGCTCAATTAAACGAATTATTGAATTTTGTTTACGTAAATTCTATTCGGCCCCTTACATTTGTTATCAGAGCCCTGGTTCAAAATCTAGAACCAAGGGCCTACCTACCCAATCATAAATTTAAATAAACACTCCTACTTAGTTGTGGTAAAACCCTAAATAAACACATTAGGTTAAATAAGAATCTAGGCCTATGGGCCAAGTTCCCAGCTCCAAGCTCTAGCTCCAGTCCCGCCTAACCTGCAAACCAAACCAAACGCAAAAATTTTAAAACAAATATAAAAATAAATGCATTACAAATTTCTTGGCTTAACAAAGAAAACATTCCATATAACTATAGTTAACATGGTAAACCATTTTATATATATATATATATATATATTTTACCAAAAACAACCTGTATTATTGGCAAGAAATGCTTTCGCTCACCTCTAGGTGACTTCAAATTTGTCAGTCTTTCTTGATTTTATTAAAGAACACCGACTTGTATGTATGCCCAAACAACTAGCATTAGGAAGTGGACATAGTCTAAACGTTTAAGTTTTTGATCAATTTCTGAGCATTTAGGTAAGAAATTGTTGAAATTGCAGATTTTTAATCGTTAAATTTGTACAATCCAAAGATTTTAGTTTTTTTTTTCAAGTCCCTGAACTATTCATGCATTCAAAAAAATACATTAAATAACCAAAAAAAAAAAAAAAACTAAGATGTCACCAAATTTTAGCAATATTTATGCATTCAAAAAAACTGCAATGTCAACAATTATATCACCAAATTTCAGAAATGATTAGTAAAAACATAGAACCTCTGGACTACACCCAATAAAATGTTTTTAAAGCATGAAAATCTCACCTACAGCGGAGAGAGATAAAGAAGCCTGGCCGGGGTAAATAAGGAACCTGTGAATGATGAAATATCACAACAAGCAAGAGACAGTGATAAAGGAATGACTAGGTAAGAGAGTTTGAGGCCACCTGAAGTGAGCGATTTACTTGCTAGGGAAATTTCGTTGAGAATCGAAGGTAAGACAAGCTATCATCTTGCCCCGAATAGCAATTTCACAGAATTTGAGAGACTACCTGCAAAATCAAATGAAATATAAAAAGGCGTATAATTGGTAAGATATAACCTGAAAGGAAACACTAAATTCTGGAAGTTAATATAAGTTCCAAGTGAGTTTTGTATATGTTAAGAATCATCAATCAAATAAATTAGTTCTAAGGATAATCTTTATGAAAGGAATTCTCAATTGTAATGCACCATAGTTATCAGACTGGGATTGGGCAAAAAAAAAAAAAAGCTCGCTGAGGCAAAAGTGTAGAGAATTTGACTCGACTAGGGGGAAATTCGGCTAGTACAAAACTGACCAAAATGGTGAAAATGAGCCCAAATGGCTCTTTTATGGGTATTTATAACCTTCACAACAAGTTTTTTTGGAATGACCCACTAGTACTAGCAAGCCAAACATTATATATCGATATAAACACATGCATAGGCACACCCCATGACCTTGGAATCAGGTTATTACATTATCTGTTCCACTCGGGAGAGCTCAAAACATCTAGATTTGAGTTGTCTGTGCAGTTGTCAATGTTAAGAAATTAAAACATCAAGGTAGAAGTAGGTAGCAAGGGTCTTCAAATAGGATAATTACATAACTCCTTACATTTGGGGATCAACATAGAATTAAAGCATTCAAGATACATACTAGGTCACACGATTTGCAAATCTGAGACGAACAAGGGAAGCTCAAATTCATGCGAGCATACCTGTTTGTAGATCATTCATTACATCTAGCAGTTTGTAGATCATAAGGAGTGGAGCATACCTATTATGTATTCAAAAAAAAAATCACACCTTGATGCAGAGGTCGGGCATCCTCATCTAGAATTCATAGCCAGGACTGTTAAACTGGTTGAACATAATGGCCATATCCATGCCATGAGTCATGGTTGGAACTGCTACGTCATAAGAGCACTGCTCATAAAATCCAGGTTTTCCAGACTTCTGAACCCTTTTGATACACTTCTTGAACTTTTCATGGCATTTGACATTCATCATCCTTTTTTTCTTTTTTCTTTTCAACGCATTCGTCATGGAGTTTGCAGCATGCATCGAGATAGTCGCAGGGCTCCTCTCCGGGGAAGTCGGTCCATCCAACGCCATAGTATTTCCCATATCAAATTCCAAAAGAATTACAGTGTTGCACGACGCACGCCCTGCTGCAATTTGGCTGGAACTTCATATCGATATGCAGTTGGGGCTCTTCAATGGGTAATACTGGAATCTTAAAAACAAAAACAAAATTAAAAAAATAAAAACAAATAGATCTTGCTATTGAAAGGAAGTCAGTGAGGCTTGAACCCGGATCCAATTGTCAAATCCAGCTAAGGGAGATCCCACGGGTCCGACAGGAATGCACAACACGTGCACCGCTACAGAGGAAAATCATAATTCATTGCTACGATCGGCCGAGAGATGTACATAGATTGATCCATCGCCTCAACTTAATAGACTAACACTATCAAGCAAGCCCGTATCCACTGTCAAGCAAACCTTGCAAGACCACCTGACTTACAATGCTCCGTGCCTGAGGTGATTAACAGGAAACAAAACCAACCTGAAATTTATCTCTGTACCCAGTTCCTGAAAAAATATATATATATAGTTTCCAATGTTCTATTCACATAAATTTCTAATAGTCCTGAAACCATCAATTGTGTGAAGAAAGTGATTCCAGCCCTGCTAACCCACAATTCCAAAATTCTTCACCCACCGTCATGTAATCTCATGAGGTAGCCAACCTATTAAATGTCAATGGGCTGTGACTTGAAACTGTAGAACAAACCGAACCCGTCAATGACCCCCGATTAAATAATTGCAAACTGGAACATCTCTTGCCGACAACAACGAAATGAAACTTACAGCAAAGAATTTATGTACCTTACAACAGTCTGATGGACGTCAGGTGAAGCCCAACTCATTTGAAATTAAACGAAACAACTTACAAATGAGACAGTGAGAACCTGTAAGAAATAACAGAACATATAAACTACGACACAATGAACTGGAACATAGCATGACACGAGGACTGAAACAGTGAGTTGGAAGCATGATTACAAATTCAAAGGTTATGAATATAGATTAGACACCTTCAGGTATGAATGCAAAATCTGCAATTTTGCTAGATGGACAAAGGCCAGATAGGGGAAGTTGTTCTGGTGGGCACACGCATACCCAAAGTGCAGCGACTGTTGCAGGACTTGTTCAATGGGAAGGAGTTGTGCAAGAGCATCAATCCCGACGAAGCGCCAAGAGTAGAGAAAAGAGGCGAGAGGCGGAAGTGAGGTAGCGTTAGGGTTAAGGAACAACTTAGGTGTTTGGTAGTGAGAGCTGGAGGCCGGGCACGTGGGCCTCATGCCAGAAGCCCGACCTTAAAGGCTGCCAGATAATGCATTTTTTTTTAATAATTAAATTTATTTTTTATTATTTTTAAATTTTAGTTTTATAATTTAAATTTACACTAGCGTATAGTATAAATTTAAATGGAGTCTGTGGGATTTGAACCCCGAACCTCCCCACTGGTCAAAGTCTTGGCAAAGGCCATCCAACTGACGCACCACATTGTATTACTTTTACAAATAATTTCACACATAAATACTTTAACTGTCATACCCAAGACCACCCACCAAGCGAAGCGTCTTAAGAAGAACACTAACATCGAAAAATACATAGCATTGGTGAACGCCGAAACGTGGTTAGTAGTTGTGGATAAGTATTTAGATGCCACAGTTTAATCCTATTTAATCATTAAACATGGTAATTATATAACCTTACAACAAATTGTTTTTATGTGATTAGGTAAATGTTAAAAAAGTAAACATGTTAACGGATGCCTTGATAAATGAAAGAAAGTTATGAACGATAAATCTGACCCATTGATTTTGGAGGACGACTGAGAATATGCTGGCATATTCAATACATAGCCATCAGATAATGGTTTAAGGTTAAAAAAAAACAAAATTAAAGGATCATTAATTGTGCCCATTGTAATAGGTGTACGCCTTTCGGCGTAAATTAATAAACATAAGGTCGGAAGTCACTTTAATCAAGTTGTATGTGAAAAGTTAAAAGGGCTTAGAATAGGACAAGTGGGAAGGAGGTGACATATGCACTAGGAGAGTAAGCATAGGAAGTGGCGAGTGAGGCGCAAGGCTAACATAGCTATAGGACAAGGGAACTAATACTTATTTTCATAGGGGCGAAGAAATCAAGCTTAAACGCTTAATCCTAACCCTAACCTAGCCAATCCCCTAATGGAGTAATGTCTATTTACAGACAAGTAAAGAAAACTTATGCCTAACCCTATTTCTAGTTTGAGTAGCACCAATTTGAAACATCCTGGAACTCACACTGACAACTCTAGTTGATGCAGGTCAAAGCATACAGGATGGTCAGGACTTGAGGGAACCGAGGCAGGGGAGCGTCGTCACAAGCACCGCCAACACCACCAGCGCCACCACCGCCATCACCCGAACTAGCCCTCATACTGCGCTCGTTGGAAGCCATCAACGAGACTTTAAAGGGGCAACAACCGACAGGGACTGAAGTGGAACCCCCATCGTCTGGAACGGGTAATCCAGAAGCATCAAGGGATTCAGGGGGAGGACCTCCACTTGAATACATCACGTGGGAATTGCAGAAGATCAGACTTCTGGAGTTTGTCAGGGGTCGCGCCAGTGAACGCGCGGAAGCATGGTTGGAAGGCATGACAATGTGTTTTTCCTTAAGGGACTATGCGTCCAACTCAAAGGAAAATATCGTCATTTTTCAGTTAAGAGATAGCGCCTTGAACTGGTGGGGCAACCTGGAAAGACAACTTCACCTTACCCCATACACAGTATCTTGGGAACTTTTCGAGGAGAGGTTCCGAAGGAAATATCTACCAGCATACTACGAGGAACAACAAGTAGGGGCATTTCATGCCTTAGTACAGGGAAACAGAACTGTAGAAGAATATGAGATCAGATTTATGGAACTGGTCAAATATGTGTCGTATGGATAACGACCAACGACAGGCAGAGCTCTTTGTCTATGGATTGAACCCTAGGATAAGAGCTATGGTGCGGATGTGGAAACCATCTTCAATGGCGGAGGCGGTGGAAAATGCGCGTTACGCGGAAGAACATATGAACTTGACCGAGGGTACAAGACCGACATTTCCGCATCGCCCGGGGTTCGTAGGAAAGGCCCCCAGGACATTTCCTAGGGGAGGGGGCTCAAGGCCACCGCCATATGGTAACAGAGTCGCACCAAGGACAGTAGCTGCAGGGATTTCAATGGCAACGAGTGCAACATCTCGTTCATCGCCAACGGTGTAGACAGGTCCATGACCATCTCAGGGAACAACTAGTAGGGGCAGGGGTTCCAGGGGAAGGAACTCATTTCAGAGACAGACGCATAATAGTGCACAAGTTCAATCTCGTGTTACCTGTTGGAGGTGCGAAGGACCCCATTACCAACGCAACTTCCCAGAGTTACAATCAGGGTTCGTACATAGAGAAGGAAAGGCATCGATGAGGAGAGCAAGTAGCAGCCACAAGATTTATGTAGCGGTTAATAATCGCCAGGCTGAACATCAATCCACGGTGGTGGAATCATCAGGTACGCTAAATCATATCAATGTCAAGATTTTGTTTGATTCTGGTGCGACAGATAGTTTCATTTCACCATCTTCATTAGAAAAGAGTGGGTTGGCAGCCTATGAGCACGATGACTTTAAACAAATCGAAATGGCTTCGGGGGAAAAAAAAGTGGTAGGACCTAGTGTCGATAATTGTATAGTAGACCTGGGAGTGTGTACTACCAGGTTGAAGGTATACGTCACTGCTCTTGGGGCATATGACCTAATCATTGGAATGGATTGGTTAGGAACTCATCGAGCTTTGGTAGATTGTTTCGCAAAGAGGGTGCTTTGTGTCGATGATGAAGGAAGACCAGTAGAGATCCAGGGTGTACAGAGAAAAGTGTCGTTACGCTTTATATCCACTATGAATGTTAAGCGATGCTTGAGACAAGAGTGTCGACTTTATGTAGTGGAAGCAGTGAATGAAAGGAAGGGACCCTCATTGGATCAGTACCCAGTATTGTCAAAATTTCAGGATGTTTTTTCGATCGAGCTACCGGGGTTACCTCCTAAGAGGGAGCTTGATTTTACTATAAAGCTAAAACCTGGGGCAGAACCAATCTCCAAGACTCCGTATTGGATGACAACGCCAAAACTTTGTGAATTACAAATGCAGTTGAAAGAGTTACTGGACTTGGGGCTAATAAGGCCCAGTGTCTCACCTTGGGGCGCACCGGTAATTTTTGTAAAGAAGAAGGATGGATCCTTACGACTGTGTATAGACTACAGGGACTTAAACTGTGCTACAATGAAAAATAGGTACCCGATGTCGCGAATAGATGACCTCTTCGATCAGATGAAAGGAGTAGCGGTATTCTCAAAGATCGATTTGCGATCAGGGTATCATCAGTTAAGGATTAAGGAAGGTGATATCCCAAAAACTGCCTTTCGAACTCGGTTTGGACATTACGAGTTTGTTGTAGTACCTTTCGGATTGACCAATGCGCCAGTGGTATTCATGAGCCTCATGAACGATGTATTCCGGAAGTACTTATACCATTTTGTACAAGTCTTTTTAGATGACATCCTCATCTATTCCAAGAATGAAAGAGAACACGAGGAACACTTGCGAATAGTGTTGTCCTGCCTTAGAGAGAACAAATTGTATGGGAAGTTGTCGAAGTGTTCCTTCTTCCATAAAGAGATCCACTATTTAGGTCATATCATTTCCGACGAAGGAATCTCTGTGGACCCAGAAAAGGTAAAGGCCATTATGGAGTGGCCAGTGCCGAAAAATGCCCATGAGGTGAGAAGCTTCATGGG
>ML793520.1:370642-382157 GCA_009831015.1 Picea engelmannii
TATACTGCAACTATTTTGCAATTAAAGCAAATTGCATTAGCTGTTTAGATATTGACATGCATTTAATCTAGTAAAAGTTTTTGAACTTTGAACTCTGGTTGTTATAGGCTGTGTTCCTGTATTTAATGAAAGACATTATCAGTAGAGTAGAGTAGATAGATGAATTTTATAAATACACCGAGTACTAAAACATATATAGATGATAAACACTACACATCCAACAACATAACATTTAAATGTTGTATATTTTAGAATATATATAATTCAATTTAAAACAATTTTAAATAAAACAAATATATATATATATATATATTCACTGTTTTGTTGCAGAGTGTATATTAACAATTTATGTAAATAGACAGAGGTGGTCAAACCTATATATGGAGATGAGAAATCTACGAGTACTCAGTTGAACGATGATACAGTGGACATGGAAAATAAACTTAGAAACAGAGAACATTTGAATACGAATTTCCTGAGATTTAGTGAGGGCAGATTCATCCCATCGCCATTGCTTGGTTCTAGCACCACTACTCGCTCTATCGTACTCTGGACAAGGTAAATGGGTGTCAGGAGCAAGCGCCAGAGCATTTCCACATCAATCGACTCCATCCATGGCCACACCACACAGGAAGAAACTCGTGTCCAAGGCAATGCCCATTACCCCTGAATCTGGGGAATCCATGCCCTACTTGATTATTAGGGGAGGTCCAGGAATTCATGCGATCAATTCTCATGACTGAGGTCACAGGAAATTCTTAATAAAATTCATTTATTATCGCCTTCTGTCAGTAGAATGTTTTAAAATCCATTTAATCCAAAAGATGTCACAGCTGTGGTGGGTACGGTTTAATAAAATCCATTTAGATTTTTATTTCAATGCTTTCAGGGATGGGAGTTGAAGATAAATTTATTGGTTTCTTTCAATAAATACACACCATATTTGACTGCTTTCATGGATGGGTGTTGAAGATATATTTATTGGTTTCTTTCCATAAATACACACCATGTTTGACTGATCAATTAGATCCTATTGAATCAGCATTCTTGGATTGGTGGATAGAATCAGCTAAATGTGTTAAATATATAAGAAAAAAATGAGGCTGAAATCTGGTCAGATTTTCGGAGGCTAAGTTTGTATCAAATATATAGGTTGTTTAAAAAAAAATCCGGTTGAAATCTGGTCAAATTTTTAGGGATAGTTTGAATTCAGTTAAATTTCAGTTTGTCTTAGTTTAAATTTTCTATGTTTTGATTTTTTTCATGGGATATTTTTTAGGGATATTTGCCCTAAATCTGGTTAGAAATTGTTGTATCTGCATATTTGAGTGGTTAATTCTGTGTAATTGGAGTTTCTTGGGGTTTTTTCAAAGGATGAATCCATTTCTGCATTCAGAAATACAATTTAAACAACAAAAAAAATGTGATCCCCTGCAGATTTATGGCTAAAAGGACAAAAACATAGAACATGTAGACAATGCCAATTTAAATTTTAAGCATTATAGAATAGACTTTGTCTAACTGTTCTACGAAATAGTTTTTTTTAGCTGGAATCAAGCAACATAAATCTACACTAAATCACTATTTTTTGTTGTTTAAAATTCATTTCTGAATGCAGAAATGGATTCAGCATGCTGAAAAACCAGTGGCACTTGGATTATACAGAAATAATCACTCAGATCTGCCAATCTAACAATTTCTAACCAGATTTCGAACAAATATCTAGAGAAAATATTACTAAAAATTTTTAGTAAAACTTTTAGACTAAAACTTAAAATATTGTTTTAAAAAGTTTTGTTCCATTTTATATAGATTTAAATATTAAAAAAAATTATAAATTGATCAAAATATAATAATTAAATAGAAAAAAATATTAATATTTTGAGACAAATTTTAAAATCTATAATGTGTTTAGAGTATGTGTGTAAATTATAGGTTCATTGTTTATAAATAAAATAGTTATTATGGGAATAAAGATTTACTTATAGATATTTGATAATAAAAAAATATAATATTTTATTATATTAAATTTATTATAATAAAATTAACATGAATGTAAATGGTTAATATATGTAGATTTTGTTATCTGTTTAAATTTTAAAACACAGTTATTTTTTATGTCAATTATGTTCTTTTATGGACTCCGTGGATTTAACAGGTTCTTATGGCTCAATGCAACAACAGTAGCTTATGTTTTATTATTTTTATTAGAAACATTAACATTAAGATATTGCGGTATAATTATTTCATGAGACTTTGGACCTTCAGTGTTTATAATTCTAATTCATAATCATCATTTCTATTTTAAAATACATTAAGGTACTGTGGTATAATTATTCCATGAGATAATCATCATTTTTATTTTAAAATGGGATAGTATTCGACATTTTTAGTTCTACAAGATTTTTTTGTTTCCATCTTTTTCTATTAGATTTTGAAACAATCCAAGAAATCTTGATATTATATACTCATTATATAATATAAGTCAATAAAGAGAGGAGAATCAATAACAAAATATGTGGCCATGTGTTTTCATTAATGTATTCTTTTTTTTTAATCCTTTCAAATTTGTCTTTATTTTTTCTAGCTCTTCACCCATATTTTGAGTTTGCATATGTCCATTTTGTGTATTTTGAACTATGAATTTCATCCGAAATCGTTTTTAGCTTCTAATTGGTATTTTTCTTTAATTTTAATAATTTTTTAAAGATAGGGTTGATAGGTTTAATCTTATGTTTAAAGCTTCTCAAACACTAATAAGTGTCATTTGATGTTGCCCCGGATGGGGTGACACGTTGCACAACACGACAATCTGTCATAGCGACTAGCCCAAGTTTAAATGCGACATGTCGCTTCCCATCTATTTAGCATTAACAATGGGAGCAGGCCATTACAGTCGACCTTCGGGTGAGTGACTTCTCCTTCGCGGGAAAGGGCCGACACTGCAAGCATTTAGTATGGTAGAGTTAATGCGAGGCCAGGTGCAACCGTCCCACAAGAATGTGAAATAGAAGAGTCTTGGTCGCTGTCGGCTCATTCTTGCTCTGCAATTCTCTGCCGACTGTGAGCTCTGGTGCGTTTTTCTTTGTGTCCTTCCGAATTTTCCGAGCCTTGGTGAGTTTGATACTCACTCCTCCTCCATGATGCCTAGGGAGCAAGGCAAGCCTCGTCGCGGGTCAGCTTGGCACACCCACGTTGCTCATCGCCAGAGGAGACAACATCTGGAAAGCGCACTCTCGCTGGCCAACTCCATTCTTCGTCAAAGAGTGAGGGTCGCTCGTCTCGCACTCCATGCTCCTGCAATTGAGTCTGCGACGGAGAAGCATGCTCAGACCCCACCAACACTGGATAATTGGCAGCCCACAGGCATTAAGCAAGAAGAAAATCCTCCAACTGCACCTGAAACTCAAGCTGAAAGGATTGAAGAGGATTTCCCAACCTGTTATGTTGAGGAAATACCATACATGGAAGACACTTAGGCAAGAGACAACACAAGGGGGAGGCTCTGTGAGGATACTCCAACGTTGTCGAGGAAGTGCCTTACATGGATGTGGTCTTGCAGAGGACCTGCGCGGTAATGGTGCACCATACAGACATAGCAACCATGGACAAAGATGAGGCCAACACAAAAGCATAGACGATTACTCCAGGTGAGGCAGACACAAAGGGAATGCATGTATGCTCTGGTGCCCAGCCACCATTCCTCCACGCGACACAACTGGATCTAGTGTTCGAACTTTGAGGACAAATGGCAGACCAGGAGCACAGAGCCCTCCTAATGGGACAGCGTTTGGATGCTCACTCCAAGGCCCCGGTGAATCGAAAATGCGCAACATGCACCCAGTCGTTTGTCATTCAGGCCAGAGCAGCGTGGTAGGAGGACGAGGACGATAGGTCACTGGGTATTTGATCTTGTCATTCTTAGTCTGGTTTCTTCTTTCACTTCCAGCCATGCTGGGGCTCCTTCTTGTTTTTAATCTTGTTGTTCAGAGTCAAGACGATATATCACCATATTTCCTGGTTTCCTTCGAGCAGGACAGATGGTGAAACAATCTTTTGCTTTTTTTTTTTCTCCTAGAAGAAACATACGTGCCCCAAATTGTGCTAGTTTCTGGTAAAATGGCCGCACATTTGGTGGCTGCGGCACCGCTGTATCTCTTTGTATTTTTGTTAATATAATATAGCAGGTAATACCCTTTTTTACTTAAAAAAAAAAAAAAGTGTCATTTGATGTTTGGTTTATATTCTATCCTACAAATTTCCATGTGCCATCCACTGATTGGTCTATGTTCCATCATGCAACTTACTCCACCTGACACAGTGCATCCCTTCTTCACCTTCACCCTCTTAATTGCCACCTCTTCTTGCTTTCTTTTTAGAAAAGTTAAGATCACATATATTTGATTATTGCAAGTGGATATATCCCTAACTATTCAAATTTGGAATTACAAGATCATTGAAAATATTCAAAGTATCCATTTTCAAATAACATATACCACCCCAATTCACTTGAACTCTTTTATTTCATTTACTGTGATTTGGAAATATACTAATTAAATTATTTAATTAATTTTTATCTCATCTAATAAAAAGTAGGATGTGAGATAATATCTTTATTCAATAAAAAATGATATTGTGAAAACTTCATGTTTATAATGAAGTCATTTAAAAAAAAATAATGATATGGTGAATACGTCTATGTGTAAAACAACAATGGAAGAAAAATAAATAAATAAAATAATGATATGTTGAAGATGTCTATTCATTTTAATCTTTATTTTATAATGAAATGATATAATTTTTTAAAACAAGTGATTAGTAGATAATTTTAAACTTTACTAGTAAACCCAAGTAGTTGGATTGATTAATTAATGTCATTGTAAAAAAAACTGTTGAATACTTTGAAAATGTATTTTAATTAATATTTTTCATTTAAAAGTTTAATTTTTTAACATCGATATTTCAAACACCTTTCAAAGAATTTTTGTTTACTTAATATATTTTAGAGGTTTTGTCGAAACATTGTAAATTCACTCTCTTTGTTTTAAGATTGTTTTTGCTTTAATTATATAAAGCAAGAATTTATTTGTATTATTTTTTTATTATATTGGGAAAAGATAAATATATTTTTTAATTAAATAGAATGAAATGTATAATGTAAAATAATATTAATAAATTTAAAATAAATAAAGGTGAAATTTATATATATATATATATATATATATATATATATATATATATATATGATTTTTTTTTTTGGGTAAGAGGTTAAATTGTAATTAAGGGTAATATCTAGTTTGGTATATGGGATTAAGATTAAATACTATTACAAAGTACATGACTTCATTAAAGATAGCCTCAACAATGATCATGAGGGATATTGGCTTTTATGTGGATACTATGTAGGTTGAAACTCCTTTTTTGGTCTACAGTAAGATCTAAAATTGCTTTTCATTGGCTAAGAGTTCACATTCTTGAAACTCAAGGAAACAGGTTTAATGGTCCATGTCCTAGAGGAATTTGGTGGAGTGGAAGTCTGCCCCCTTGCGGACCACCAACAGGTCATTTAAGGTGGAGTGGTTTTCTGTTAATAATGATGATGAGTTAGCCTTCATTTGTCCATAACAACTAGTAATGGTTGTCCTGAATCCGACTTGACAACTAAGTTATGATAAGTTTTGCAACCTAAATTAAATAAATAAATATATGTATGTATGTATTCACACTAAAAGACACTATATTACAAAAAAGCTACAACATGAAGCTAAATAGAAAAGTACAAAACAATTGTCCAGAGTTGATATGGAGATGACAACTCAAAAAATTCAAACCAAAATTTACAAAAGCTCATCATTATTACATCCCACCGATTTAAAAAAGAACTTACAAGTATATAGCTTGAAAAAGACTCGAAAAAAACTTTAATTACTTTGACAAACATAAAATTTATGGGAAGAAATTCAGGTTGTTTGCTTCCTCCCTACCCAAGACTGGTAGGAAGTGGATTTTGATTCTCAAGATCCATGTCCTCCAACATTTGATGAACTGCATCTTCTTCCTTTAATTATGTCTGGACAAAGCTTGTTGACATCCTGTGGTTTGAAGCTGCACACTAAGAGCCCCTTCTTAGGTTGATACTATAACGTACCCAACACCCATGCCGAGTCCTGTCACTGCAGAAAACAACTTTTCTTACTAAATATAAATTTAAATATGCCCCATACATATAAAAGAAATCAAGGGGCATCTGGCCCATAAAAATTACAACAAAACAATATGTTGATTTACCCATGCATCTATAACATTTGTAAAATCATGAATGCAAGCAAACCCAATAAAACATAACACAACATTTAAATATCATTTAACACAGCAGAACAATAATAAATAACACAACAAAAACACTTATCTGTTTATAAATATAACCAACTAGCTACATACGAAGGATGAACCTCCCATCCATAGGAACTGCTACTCCAAATTTGAACTGTAGGCCACCCCGAGCTAAGGTTATGAGTCCACAAGGATATTTGGCCCTCTGCCTATCCACTCTCCACACTCAAAAACCCAAACCCAGGCTCTACTACTACAACAGTTCCAATCCACCATCTCTCTCTTCCCCCACAACTTGCACAACCCAAGGAAAGCACCCCCTTCATTGTTCATATTCCTTCAGGCTATACCATTTGTTTATCAGGGCTTCCAGTGCACTTGGTTGGCTAGGAATCTCTTAGCTAGGGACTTTAGGAACTCTCAACTGTATCAAGAGTGCTCACAACAACCTTCTTAAAGTTCTCGAGCCATTTCCTCAACATGAAACAAAGTATAGTCTTACGGTCAGTTTTACAGGCACACATGCCTCATTTCCAACATCACACACAACCAAACAATGACTTCATTTAAGCACAACATGGCTGATGCTCTTCCCAACACTCAACTCTTCTTTTGCTGCCCAAAATCTGCATGCAAAAATTGTCTATATTCCCATACAATTTTTCTTCTTCTCCCTTGCTTGCTTGACTCTCACTCTTACCAAAGATGATTGTACTTCAACCCATGCTCTCTAATAACTATGTGATGTGACCACATACACCCACCCTCTTACATGAGTTTAATGATTGGTCTTGGGAACTCTCAACAACAAAATAAAAGGTTTACACAATGATAATAACTTCAGGAATGTGGGTTGGATTAATACCCATGAATAAAATCCCCGTTGGGCCCCGCTCTCTTGTGGAATCATATCCCCCCATCATTTTCATCCCTCTCATATTGCAGCCAGTGATTATGACTTTTATTAATTAATTCAATGTTCATAATATGCAATTCGGTCCCCAACCATATTAATCAATATGGTCTCTTTTCCCCAATCATATCGGCTCACCAACCTAATTCACATGTATACAATTACATTGCAATATGTGGGGATTAAAACTTGGGATTTTATAATAACCATTTTCATGAGCATGTTGCATTAAATTCCCAACACCTCAATTTTTGTCTTCTGTTGCACCAATTGACTCATGATTATAACATTTTGGTGTAAACTGGTACTCATTTTTATGTTCCTTCGAAGTTAATAAGAACAAAGAGGTTCTATTGCAATAGATTGATTCTCTTTGTCTCCTTAACACCCTTCTAAATTCTTATGCTTCTCTATGATCCATGTGGGATTCTTTTCAAAGAGATATATGATGCCAATTTTGTTCAATGGCTTCCTAGGGATCGAGTAGATGTGTAGAAGAAGAGACCTAAGAAAGTCCTAGATTCCAACATTCAAAGAGGAACCCATTCTTCCTCAAATTAAACCAATTCCAATCAAGTAGTCAAGGGACCACATCACATCAAAACAATAATTCAGGAAATCTGACATATACTCTAAGTTAATACAAGAAAGGACCCAAAGCCATTGCATTCATAAAAGAAAGTTCAAGGTATAACCCAACCCCAAAAGAGTGGGTGAATTATAGAAATGAGTGCAATCCAAAGGAAACTAGATAGAGGTTTCACCATCTCTCCAATGACCAAAAAACCAAATATAAAATAACCCAACATAACCCAACCAAAAACTCAAATATAAATTTCACCTTCTGTTGACGTAAGTAAAGTGAACTTCAATAGACAAGGGTGCTCCCTGGTATGAATTCCCAATCAGACCTCACATTGTGTGAGATAGGAGACCTATCCATATTCTGGCCCAACCAACAACCATTACTTAAAATGAAAGGGGGTTGGTTATGACATGCATAATGCAGTGTACAATATGTTGTTATTCTAGGTGCAAAAAGTAAACTAATCTAACCTATCCTATCTAGGAGTAAAACTAAATAAGTAGGAAAAAAGGTTAGTTACAAATTCCTTCCTATACTTTAGAAATATATCGTTGTTAGAGAAAAGAAAAAATATATAAGCATAAATGGTAAATGTAAACAAAGTAATCTGTGATAGCAAAATTATTCACAACCATCTATCTACCATATCAAACCAATAAATATATGATGAGCAATATGAATGTAAAATCTATAAACTTCAATGACGAATAATCAACACATGAACAATACAACCATACAGTGGAATATGTGACGACATTAACATTGGAAATAGGTCACATCGAATACATCACCACACCATTGCTCCTCTTCAAAAAATGGCCTCGAGGACTTCTCCCAATTAAATTGATTGAATCAATTCTCAAAATTACAAAAAACAAGATCCCTTGGTACAAGGTGCTTGTGGACATATATATTTTATAGGTTGCAACTGCTTCTTGAGACTTCTTGTCAACTCTTTTGGAAGTTACAACATTTCAACTTCCTCTATTTTGTCCTTTTTAAAAAACTATATGAAATTAAATATTATATACAAGTGACTATAGTCGTCCTTATTCCTTATCTTGTATGTAAGCGACCCCAAACCTCATGATGTGATGATATACCTAAGACTTGCCTAAATATCAATTGTTCAAGAGAGATCTCATATGAGACTAATTATCTAGACATAGGACCCATCTCTCTTTTTAATGTGCTAAAAAAGGAATTAATCAAGTTTATCTCTTTGAATGACCTAGCGATATGTTCTTTCAATATATCCTTGATGATTCTGGGAACCATCACAATCACAATTCCTCTATTGTTAATATTGTCCTCCAACTCTGTCAAAATTTCATCTATGGGCTTAGGTGCACCCATATCTCTTAGTTGTGGAATATGGAAGTTCTCAATAACCTTGTTATCAACAATGTTTAAATGATTGCAGTTGTTGATTGATGAGCATATGTCTTTTTCAAGCATTATGTTGGTTGTCTAGCAGCTTGCCAGAGCTACATAGTTTAACTGGTTTTCTTTCTTAGCCATATTTGGTGAGTTTTTAGGTGTGTTCTATTCTTTTTCTTTCCATTTATTTAGCCCATCGATGGCAAGATGAACTCCAAAAAGAAATAAATTTTTATCATTGACCTTGTAGACTAGTAATGTGAGTAATTGTGTGGATAGGTATTGGACGTTTTTGAGGCTCTTGTATATTTGTCTCCAAGTTGTTCCAAGCTCCTCCTATAATTCAAATCGGGCCTTTGAATTTTGCAAGGCTAGTCCTGTTACCTTTGTATTGAGTCACCTCCTACTCAAGTGCTTGGATCCTTGATTTATATTATTAAATATCATGGACCATATTTTTAATGTTTAACTCTAGAGCATATGAGAATTCTACTACCCCATTTGATGCCATGGCTATAGGGTCTCTCTTGGTGTCTTCCACAATCGGGTTTTCCATGGTTACCATGAGTGTTGGGACTCCTGGTAACTTCATATTTTTCTGGGATTGTTTCACAATCCTTCCCCTTGTTTTGTCAAAAATGAATGAATAGAGGATCACCACTTTGTCTGATTTGGAAGGGATGAATGCACCTAGTCCAAGCTCTCCCAGTGGGAAGTAGCCTCTAGTCATTGTAATTCCTAGAGTGACAAAAGAATTTTCGGAAGGGATAGTATCCATGGTATTTGTGTTTTGTGTTTCTTCCTTCTTCTTCTTGTCCTCTTCTTCTTTTTTAAGTTTCTCTTCCTCCTCATTTTTCAATCTCTCTCGTTCTTCTTCCATATTCTTTCTCTCTTCTTCCTCTTGTCTTTTATTATATCCTCTTGGTGAATCCTTAGAGCTTCAAACTCTTTCTTCCTTTTCTCCTCCTCCTCTTGTTGAATACTTAGTGCTTCAACCTCTTTTTCCATATTTTCTTTTTTTACTACTGCTTTAGCTACATTTTCCTTTTCCATCCTTTCCCTCTCCAAGCGCTCCCTTTATAGTTTTTCTCTTGTTTCCTTGGAGCTACTTCCCATTCTAAAAATAACATCATTCAATGAAACAAATCTTCTATAAATATCCTCCTCCTATCACACCTCATTCTTATAGGTCCATATGTACTTACATGTTTTGCAGTTTCCGATGACAACATCTAGTGAGGTCACGTTGTCAAAATCTTTCCTCCCCAAAATGGAGTGTTTCCATGGTTTCTGCTTTTTCCATTACCTCCTTGATATATTTGAAACTATAGGATCCCACATCGAAGGGAAGTCAAGGCCAAGAGGATTTATTATATCATGCCAAATATGCTCCAACTCCATGTACAAGTGTTTGATATACAATTTCCTGGAGGGTTACCTTATCTGGTATGAACTTGGAGAGTAGGCAAGGAGTTTTAGCAGCTCCAAAGACTCTGATGTATGTTACCCTCTCGGTGACATACTAGTCACCTACATTTCTCTTTATCACATGCATTTTGTTGGCACACAAAACAATAGTTGATATAAGGGGGATATAAACTACTCACATTTTTTGGTGTAATGAATTCAATATTTGTGCTCCCACAAATTTTGACAATATTTAATGTGAAATGGTGGATCATTGGATTGTCATTTCCAACCCCTCCTTGGGAAGGCGTTGACAACATAGGTGGTACCTAGCAGATACAAATCCATGTAGAAATTCAAATGTGTTCCAGGGGCTATATGCTTGGCCATAGAGATGTTCTGAACCATGGTGACAGATAAGAGTGCTCTCCAATTGAAGATTGTGCTTGTCTTGGTGACTGCATAGATTAAAGACACACATTATTATCTAAACTTGGTAGCATCATTTTTACCATATAACCTTCTTAGAAGAGATCTTGTGATCTTGTATTGGGTTCTCAACAAGTTGGGTGAGTAGGTCCCTGTTTTCCTATCTTTGAATAATTTTCCAAGTGGCCACCAACTTTTCATGGAATCCCTACAATTCAAGGGGAATTGTAGCATACATTCATAATTGATATCAACCTTTGTTGTAGGAAACTTGTATCATATGTCTAGGGAAGATGTTTGAAATGAAGTTGTAACATCCCCAACCACCAATAGGCCGGGAAATGCCACTCCTACAGCTCTATTGCACTACTCTGATCTGTGATAGCTCCAACCTTAACTACTAGCTATGCCACACAGAGATACTTGCGGAAAAACATACACATCCATATGAACATAGAATGTCTATT